>JANHFR010001680.1:116548-128368 GCA_032468015.1 Mimophis mahfalensis | reverse complement strand
GTCATGTTAGCTCAGGAATGCTGGGAGTTGAAGTCCACAAGTCATAAAAGAGCCAAGTTTGCCTACCCCTGCACTAACAAATCAGCTAGGAACAAATAGAGTCTGCTTGCTGACTGTTGTTCATTTACTAGAAAAAATTCTAAGGTGTGCTAGGGAAGAAACTCTAAGAAACTATGTGTAAAAGATCTATCATATTTTTGGCAAAAGAGAGAAATTCCTTATTTTTCAAGCATAGATCTCATCACTGAATTATAGTACTACTAGAGTTGTAGTACTCCTCCTTCCCTTCCCCCAATTTTGAGTCAACAGAAGAGTATCCTGGTATGGATTTTGCTATTCTCATTCCATACTATTCCCCTTCTGTAGCTTGCCTTTCTTAGTTCCGTTTCAAGTCATTACAGCCTCTTAAGGCAATGAGTAACAAAACATTATAGACTTTATACATCTTTTTTTTAAAAAATCCCATTTATATCCCGCCCTTCTCCGAAGACTCAGGGCGGCTTACAAAGTGCTCAGCAATCTTGAAGATATCTCTGGCTCTTACCACCTTAAGAGGGAAAACAAAATACATTTAAGGAAGGTTTACTCATGGATTGGAGATAAAGTGAAGGCAAGGATATGGGGACATACAAAAATTCCTGTCATCTGCTTTGCAGGAGTGGGAGACCCCACAGAAAATCTGGATCTACCAGAACATTTGTCATATAGTACATTTTCTAAACCAAAACGCTATACATTTTCTAAACCAAAACGCTCTTTAATTATATGTGTTAGGGCACCTAGATAGACCTTTGCTTTAAAAGGTAGAAATGCCCTCTCTATTTATGCACATCCAAGGCACCATATTAACTGTAGCATGTAGTTTGCTGATGTATTTATTGCCCAACTGTTTTAAATAATCCTGAGCCTAATCTCCAAAACCAGCATATTTGAGTGCCTCAGTATGAAACTCTGTGTCTGCTTGACTAGAAATATGTGGTTGTTTCACTGTATGATCTGGAAAGGCTAGGTTTCAGATATTAAACTATATAGTGTTTTGGCCATTTACAGTCCTCAGTATAAGAAGTAACAAGAAATAACAGTCAATGTTTTTTGCTTGAATAAAGTGTGATTAATCCTATTTTATTAATTTTAATAATACGAATTATACTTAATATGAATAACTAGATAGTTTGAAGTAATATCTAATGGCAAATTTCATGTAATCTAAAATAGATTACTTAAGGTGTTTGACTAAGTGTAATTAATTTTATTTTACTAATTTTAAAAAATATAAATTATACTTAACCTGGATATCTAGATAGCTTGAAGGTTAATATTAATAATTAATATTAATACTTAATATTCTTATGCAGTATTCATTTGATCATTTATATTGATCCATTGTATATTATTATATTATTCCACTGTCATCACAGTAAAGTTGATTTACTATTATTTATTTATTAAGTAATTTTATATGACCACCCATATAAATAATGTAATTTAATTTATCATTTACCTTGTAAAACAGTCTACTTTATTAAATATTCAGTTTACAACCTCAGTTATTGCATTCTTTAGGAATGGATGTTATTAATGTATAGACAATAAGCCATACAGTTTTAAAACCAAACGATTGAATTTCGTATGGATTGTTCTATCATCACTGGAAATGTTCTGGTGAAATACTTAACCATTCTGTCTACCCATATGGTCAGTATCTTTTTTAGATTTCTGTAGAAGACAATAACCTTATAAAAAGCAAAGGACAACTTAATTGCAGTGTACCATTTCTTTTAGGTACTTTTTTAAAAAATAAAACGTTTTTTAAACTTTTTTAAAAGGTGCTAATTAAAATCATGTGATTGGCATCATACAGGTTTCATGGACAAATAAAATGATAGATGGACAGACAGATGGCAGAAAGAGAGATACTGGGAAAATATGGCTCAGGCTGAAGTTCTTTCTTACAGGATCCTGCTGAATTGTAGGTATTCTGAAATAATCAGACTTTGATGAAAATAAACATGAACTCAGGAACAACTTTCTACATATAAGTTCATATGTTGCAGAGACAACTATTGAAAACACATCATGAGCTTACATAGATTTTGTCTTGAGAGGACTTGTGTTTCCTCTATTCCTTGGCTATCTTTGGTTAATGTTAAATCAGAGTTCAGAAAACTACTTTAGCTGTAGTGCATGGACAATCTTATTCAGAGATGCAATGGATTGGGAGTAATCATAGACCCACAGAGTTGGCATTGTGATGTGAATCAAGATGTAGAAAAGATAATGACTGCAAATTAAGTATGAGCATGAAACATTTGCCTTGATAATCATTGGGCGTTTGAACTGCTCAATTTATCTAAACCTATAAAATTAGTTTATATATCATAAATTGTTAATTTATTGGACAAGTGGGATTTAGATGTTTTTACACAAAGTATATTTTTGTTTCAGTTGTAATTCCATATTCCACTACTCTAATTGTAATGTAAAGTGGGTTGTGGGGACAAAAATCAAAACATATTAAGCAAATGTTGGCAAGGTTTTATGTTATATTTACATTATGTTGGCAATATTTTATAGCACTTCAATTGAAATCAGTAAGATTTACTCTTGATAGAAATATATATAATGGCATTATAGGTCTACACTAAGTAAACAGACGTGCATACAAATTCTTATTTGGTTGAATATAAATCCAATATATAATATATTGAATAATAGATGAAGAAATGATTAACAAATAATGCAGATTAAATATAATAGATTAAAATTGTATAGTCAATGTCAAAGAGAATATGCTTATTAAATTTTTTCATTCAACTAGCGAGATTATATTTAGACTTCATCTTAATACTGTATGTAGCTGGATACATTTGCTAGTTGCGTCTCTGTTCCTTTGAAATCAATGTAGTTTCAATTCCTGCAGAGAAAATTTGGATGCCCCTATTGAAATCTTCAGTGTCCTACCCAAAGCTACATATCACAGAATTCATTTTAATTTCAATGATGAAGAAAGGTGAAAGGAATAGAAAAATTGTGAATTAAATTTTTGTTCAGATGTGATAGACCATCCAATCAAATCCAATTTGGAGTAGGCATCACGTCACATAAACAATGTGAATTTGGAAGAATGATAACTTGCAGAAGGAACTAAATACTGAAATAAATAAATATATTTATGTTGATCCTCCTGTGTTCTACATGTGTTTCATTACACACATAGGGTTTTTTTTTCAAAAATGCTTAATTTTAGAATTATTATTTTTTAATTCCATTTATATGCCGCCCTTCTCCAGAGACTCAGGGCACCTTACAACCTCTTGAAACATTGGCCTTCATTCTTTGTATATACCTGCTTATTAGGGCAGTCCGCCCCCCCAAGCGGTGTTTTACAATAAGTCAGCTTATTGTCCCCAACAATCTGGATCCTGAGTTTACCTAACTTGGAAGGATGGAAGGCTGAGTCAACCTTGAGCCTGGTGAGATTTGAACTCGCCTTAATTGCAGGCAACTGGCAGCTAAGTGCTACTTAACAGCACTTAGTCCGCTCCACCATCGAGGCTCTTAAATTTATCTCTATTATTGAAGTGTTGAAGAAGAGTTAGTGTCTTCCAGTTCTGGTGTCAGGTCAGTTAAAAGGATAGATCAGTTAAGAAATTCTGAAGCTTTATTTTGATTAAAGGCAACTAGCCTCCTCGTACCTCAGAGTTTTGATGCATCTGCTAAAGACTGGAATACAGTTTGAGTTTTAAATTTTAATTTATATAATTCTACTCAAATATTTTGATGTGAAATCTACCTATAAATTTAATTTTCAAGGCAAACATACTCATATTTCATCTTTTCAACCCTAATTTTTTTAGTGGGCTTGCTAGATTTTGTGGATGGTTTCATATATGCTATTACAAATATTTACTATCAAAATGCCTATAGTAGGCATTTTTATAGAGTTTCAATGATGTCTTGAAAAATATTCTCTCCCAACTTACAAGATTATTCCTAAAAAACAACAACAGTGGAAATACTATGGAGGATAACCTTAGGGTCCTGAAGGAAAAATGGTCTATAAATTTACAAATAAGGTTCAAATATAAAGAAAGACAGTTGCTGACCTTCAGAATATGAAACAGTTTTTAAATTTATTTGTTTATTTATTTAAACAGGTTCTTTGGAATTTAGTATATGGAATAATGGAAATATTGAATATGGAACATTTTGAGAAATTAAGGGTTTTTTTCTCCCAAACAATAATTGAACGTATTGAGGAACATGAACAAAATCTTTCATTAAATATTTTACATAAGATGATTTGTACAATAAGATTTTATTTAATATACAGTCTGAAAATGTTTAAGTCACTGTATAGTATCACAAAATGGTAAACCCCCAGGGGGAGAGCCTTCTTTGTGGTGGCCCCTACCCTCTGGAATGAGTTACTTCCGGAGATCCGGATTATCCCTGACCTACATGCTTTCCGCCGTGCCCTCAGAACATGGTTATTCGAACAAGCTGGTCTGTCCTGATTAAAGTTAATTTTAATGGGTGATTTTAATTGGTTAATTTTAAATTTGTAATTGGTAGGTCCTAATATTGTTGTTTAATTTTTTTTTTAACTTTTGTATTCTATGTTTTTAAATATTGGTTTAAGCCGTCCTGAGTCCTTCGGGAGAAGGACAGGGTATTAAACAAACAAACAAGCAAGCAAACAAACAAACAAACAAACATGGCCATTACCCAAAATCAGTTTTATAACATTGAAAATTTTCTTATGATAATGAAAACCAACTCTAAACCATTTGCTAATTGAGATACATATAAACTACATAAATAAACTAAATATATGCTTAGTTTCTGCCTGATATGGGTTTGTTTCCAGTTTTGCTTATGTAAAATAATTAACTTATCTTGTTTGGTTTGGAACTCTTGTATATTGCCTCACTTGCTACGTCCCCACCTTTCAAGTCTCTTCATTTTATCTCCCATAGCCCCCAGATTTATAAAGAGATTCATACACATGCACACACTTTTTTTACATCTCCATTTCTTCCCTTTCTTTTATAAAGTCTAATATGGTTAAAGCTAGAAGACATTGCAATAGCCTCTACTTGAGTCATTCTTTCTCTAATGGAAGATCACTTCGTACTAAGAACTAATTGGAATTTGAAAGGTGATAAGTGGTTTGTTTAGCAGTTCCTACTCTGCTTTCCGGCTCCCCTAAATTAAAAAAAGCATACTTTATGGTATATGTTAAAATATTAAAAATTAGAAATCCTTTACATTGTGCCAAGGGCATTCACCAATATTACGATATATATGAATCCTATATTACTGTCCCTAGAATAATTGAAAAAATGTTGTGCTAATTGATTCTTTGCTTTAATTTATACACTTTTATACCACAAACATGTTTAGTATTAAAATTAAATTAATTATAACTATGTTCTCTTATATTTAGAGTTATATTTTCCTCCTTTCCCCTCTCCCCCTTTCTTGCAGTGATGGGTCAGGAAGCTGGAAAACCCACTTGGCCAAAACCAGCAGGAGGCTATCAAACTATTACAGGGAGAAGATATGGAAGAAGACATGCCTATGTCAGTTTTAGACCATCTCTGATGAATCAAGAAAGATATTCAAACCAACACACAGAAGAATGTGAAGGATTAGAACTAGACAGTGTTCTAAAAGAAAATTTATTGTGTGTGTGTCACATAATTACAAATTATTATAATTTGATTCAGAGAAAACTCTGTGGACAACCATTGCACAAAAAGCTAGGATGTTGTGAACTTAACATACTTAACATACTTTGGATATTGTATTGATCTTTTTTATAAATATATATTTGAACCTTATTTGAATAATATATAGTTATTATGTTGTAATCCAAGTCTACTCCCAGGTTTGCATTATTTTTAAGTCAGCCTGACTCATATAAAATAAATGATAAAAGTAGGTCATCCATGCTCAATTTCTTTTGTTACACATTCAAAGATTGTATCTTTGAATATTAATATTTTGGGCTACTCATTATTTTCTACCATACTTGAAATTTCTAATTCATTATTATTTTCAGAGTTGCTTTAATTGGTATATTTAATTTTAATTTGCCTTTCAAAATTATTAACATTATATGATTGGTTCTTTCTATGTTGAATACTATCAAATCTCTGTGATTGGTTTTGCTAAATCTGCTTGCATTTTAAATATTATAAATACTATTAGAAGTTTTCTTCAGTCAAATTATACAAAGTAATATCCCTCAATTGTATTACTGCAGACATAGGAACAATATTATGTAGGATCCTTTGTATTTATTTAACATATTTACATAATATTACTTTTACCAAAGCTGACTTACCACACATAGAATGTATATATCTCAAATTCCATCACAATGTTTTTTTTTCTAAATGAGAAACATTAAAGAGGAAGTTTGATGAAGGAAAGGAAGAAGCAAATCTGGAATCAAATAAAATCAATCAATGAAACATCTGTTCACAAAGTAGTGACGGTACTTGTGCCATGTTAAATGAAATACTATATATATGGGGTGATTCTGTTTAATATTAATGATAAAATCCCCTCTTCCTAATCTATAAGAAAATAATTTATTTTTACTAGTGGGCAATTGCATAAAATTTTTAGAACAAGTTTATTTTTAATGAAGGTAGCAAATTAATACTATTTAATGATTTGGAAGTATTATATAGCATGCTGCAACAAATTACATAATTTCATTGTTTAAATACATAGCTGTAGAGACAAGTCATAATGTTGGTTTATTATGAATAGTCAAGCATGGTGGTGAATGCTGTTTTATTGCTAGTATCTGCTCTTTATGCCTCTTTGTTTTTTAAAAAAGAACATTTATCCTTATTGATTGATTGATTGATTGATTTGTTTGCTACCCATCTCACCTTGAAGTGACTCTATTTAATTTCTTTAGTGCAGCATCTGATCCTTCATTCTTTGTTCTACAATTCTGATATATTTGTTGGGCAAATTAACAAGCTGAACATTCTTGTTTTTATGTATCCCTGAACAAAACAGAGGGAACATCCCTGATTTACTTAGTACTTTTTGCTGGCAAGATGTATCTAATTGGAACAGTGGAGCTGTATCCACCAATGTGTTTGATTATTAACAACAAACCCAAAATTTTAAAAAATATCTTTCCATTGGAGTCATGCCAATAAACGGCATATTAGTAACTTTATTGGTGTAGTATTGAATGATGAGGTAGAATTGCAAATTGTTGCAAATAGTTTTTCTTCCGAAAATGAGAAATAGCTTAGTTACTGTGATACCTAGCCACTTTTTCTTAATGATTTCTATATATATTCATTATGTTCTGATGATTTATACTTGAGTATAAAGAACCAATTTGCTAGTTTTTTTAAAAAAGTTGTAGATTGATACATCTTTAATTACTGATTTTATCATGTCTGCTTAATAATAACTGATATTATTCTTCCAATGTATCTTTCTTTATAATTCTACATAAAGGTTCCAGTCCACGTGTCCAAGTATGTTCTCCATTGGTAGATGCATCATTATTACCAAATGTTGGATCAGAAGAACCTGTTTGTGAAGCTGATTCTAGCCAAGCTATGAACACAGATACTTCCATGTTTTCTTCAACATGCTACAATTTGTGTGATCTCCAAAATGTTGCCAACAATGAGAATTCTAATGACAATGAGGAATCTACCTCTGAAGGGTCCAATAATCTTCATGGCGAGAATGGAATTGCCTTTGTAAACATTGACTCTTATGAACCAGACAGCAGTGATGGAGAGGAAGATGGTTTCCAAAGTGCTATCACATTAGCTAAAGAAGAAACAGGACTATTTCAAGAAAAACTGGACAATATGCTTTCTAGGTTAGAAAAAGATATGGACTCCTTCAGTGATCTGCAGTCACATCTGCCTAATTTCAGTCATAATACCATAAGTAAAAGTTTTGATGATCTTAGACTAGTGCCTTTTAGAAGACTTTCTAGCATAGAATCAGATACTGTTTATCAAAATAAGTCACTTTCAAAAATATCTAATGAAGAAACTTTAGCAAAAAATAACGGTGTTTCTACTTGTGATTCAGAACAGAAAATCAATAATACAGCTGATCCTACAATTAGGACACATGTAGGAATTTGTAATACACTAAGTACTACAAGCATGAAGATGGACCAAGAGAATTCAGCTGAATTGGTAGTAAGACCCAAAGTTAGAAAACAGAATCCTGTTAGTGAGATTGATAAAAAACAGTCTGTAATGAATGAAGAGGAAGAAAAAAGTAGTAAAATGTGGAATGGTAATGTGGATGACCAGCAATGCAATGCTGAAATTATCTCAAAGCATAATAAAGAAAAAAAATCTAATATGGTTTTTGACCCCAAAGAGTATGAATTGGCTGAAAAGAAAGTAAAAAATGAACCAAGGAAACAAAATACAAGTCTTCAAGAAAAAAGTAAAATAGATGATAGTGCTTTCTGGGACGAATTTGAAGATTGTGGTAGAAATCTATCTAGTTCCAACAAAGATGAAGATGACAGGTAAGTTTTTTTTAAGAAGTTTAATTTTACATTTTCCAAATATTTGAATATTTTTGGTTAATATGTGTAAATTTAAAATTAACCGAAAAATCTTCAATGTTGCAGTGTTATAATTTCTTTTCAGATATAAGGATACCTAGAATTTATTCTAATTTTGTGTTGTACTTATAAGTGGCTGGATCACAATACATTTAGTTTCAGCTAAGTGTATTCATCTATTTTTTTCTATCAATAAGATAGAATAGCAAATAGTTTTGAGAAATTATATAGAAATGTGGTTTGCAGTACTTTTGTTTTTGGAAATAATTTTCTTCCACCAAGAAGAATATTTTGTTGACTTCTATAACAATATGGAAGGCCTTGAGTAACATTGTTCATGGGGTCGTGATGGGTCGGACACAACTTCGCAACTAACAACAACAACAACAACATAACAATATGGCTTGGATCCCAACTCATCTTACTGGAAGGAAAAAACACTCACATGTGCTCAGAGGAATCAACCCCTTACAATCCTATATTCCTGTCCAAGCTAGTGTGGCTAGTTTTTAAGATTCTAGCCAATCCATTAGTCTTTTCAAGTGATTTTTGAGGGGGAAAGTAAGACTTTGTTACATAAGACTTTGGCTCAATTATCTCAGAATCAAACATTAACAATGAAATAGCATAAATGTAGTAAATTTTTTATTCAGTGGTATCTAAACATCCTAAGAGCATTTAACAATTTTATAAGATATTATTGGCATCTGATAGAAAGTTGCCTATGTGTAGTACTGTGTCTGAGTTAGTTAAAAAATACAGAGCAATGAAGAACTGAACAGTGTAAGAAATGATTAAATACATAGCAATATCCAATTTCATACGATCAAAGAGGTTTTCCTCTTAATTCTCAGACCTTCAAAAGTTGGTCCAAAGGGTTGGGAAACCCTCCAGAGCAAGTACAAGGTAAACAATTACCACCCCTTTAATTAGTTTTATGCTTCAAGACTTTCCATTGTGTTCTATTTGTTCCAAACTGTGGAAATGCATTGTTAATGCACTTCTTAGATTTGATTAAGGTGAAAAATTATACAAAACTGTACAATCTGTTGAAATATGGTTAAGGTAGCACTAATATGTTCAAACTAAACTGTTCCATCTGCCAAAACTACTTCTGACAATTAAGTTGCAGGGAAGGTTCATCTTACACAATCACTATTAAAGGATTATGATACTTCCTAATGAATTAGGAAGGTTTTGGGAGTGAATGGAATACATCAGAGCTTACAATATTTTTCCTGAATATTTGAATGCATTTCCTTATTTTCCCGATATCTCTGTCAAATATAAATCTGTCAGAAATGTTCCTCCTCCTTTAAATCTGTGTTGAAGAATTGAGAAATGCTCAGTTTGCTTTGTACATTGAACCTGGCTTCCAAAGAAAGAAACATTAACCTAAGTTTAAAACATTTACTCCAACTGTTCTCCCAGGTGATTGCCTCGCTTTTCTTGGGGATGAGGAATATCCCATTATGTACAGTTAGAGTCTCTTGAAAATGAAACATACCTTCAAATAAAGAATACACAGAAAATTTTGGAAGCCTAAGATGGAGGCTGAGGATTTTTGGAAGTCTCAAACTGATAACCTGGCATTGCCCGGGTATTTATTTATCCCAATCCTGTATTAGACAAGAATGGCGATGTGAAGTGGCAATGTAAGTGTGGAATGGGCTGTCCTGCCACCTTCCGTTAACATATCCACAATTCCTGAAGTGGTGATGACAAGAGCAACTTCTCCCTGAGCCCTGATTACAGTGACAAATTAGTTGAACATTTTGGCAACAGTTAAATTAGTTAAAAATGTTTTCCTTGTGCCCCCAGAAGCATCAAGAAATGTAGTTTCTGCACGAAGCACATCGTGTCGGTCTCATAGTTGTGCAAGCAAGCCCCATTGCAAACACCCCCTTGTGGTGAAGCTGCTACCATGGCAATTCCACTGCACTGTAGAAATGACAGAACAAACTGTATCTTCACAGAACACACACCCTGAGGGGTCAGAACACACACCTCAAGGAGTGTTAACGATGTCTTACCCCCACAGTATTTGTTTCCAGACATCTGTATACCAAGTTTGGTTGAAATTGCTCTAGACGTTCCAGAGTAAGGCTGGAACATACACACGCACACACATTTTTATATAGAGAGAAAAGTAAGAGGATAGTGGATTTGGAACACAAACATAAATATTCTGAAATTGTGTCTACAGTTTTAGTATTTAATTGGAAGGCTTTAGTTTCTAATAAAATTTTATTGGTTTTTCAATATAACAAATTCTCAATACATCCACTGGGTTGTTTCCGAGCAATTATCAAACAGGTAAAACACCACGTCTGTTAAGCAACTCCAAATACATCTCATTCTATCAAATATTTTCTAGCTTAATACAATAAATTTAATCCTGATTTGTTTATCAGTTTAATTCTAATATTCATTAACCCCTAATTTTAATACAAATTAAGATCAATACATCCCAACACTTCCCACTTTAAAACAAATCTAGTTACTAAAATTTTAACATTATAAACCCAATCACACCTCCTTTAAATTATTAATATTTTTTCTGTACAAACTACCAAGCAAACATTATTTCATTATCATTTCCCAGGCATTCATTATCCCTCTTTCTTTTTTACCAATTTTTATTGTTTTTCAGGATACAACAAATATCTCGATAAATCCCCCAGGCTATTTCAGAATATTTCTCAGAAATATACATCTAAACAAAATTCAAGTGCTTCTCCCTGTATAATAATACCTTAGTAAGCTTCTCAAACTATCTTTACCAGGCTAATTCCCTTTATATAACTAACTGCATTTTATTAGCAACTATTAAACCATATCCCCTTCCCTTGATTAACGCTTTTACCATACATAGTCCCTATTCCAATTCTTCTAACCTTCTAATTTCATGTCAATAAAGACTAGGATCGATATTTTCAACGTTTCCTCTACCTTAAATTGTAACAAATTGTTAATTTAACAAATTATATTACTATTTAAATCCCCCAATTTAAACTTATAAACATTTCATATATGAACGATTCAATAAATCAATCACAGCTTCATTATCACTGTCCAAAGCCTTTGTTAAACCCTACTACTAAATAAGAATTTAGAAACGTATTTTTAATACTCCCTCCATTTTTAAAACAAAAGAGCCGTGGTGGTGTAGGAGTTTAATGCCTCTTAAAGTAATACCAGCTGCCTGCAATTAGTGCAGGTTTGACTCCCAC
>JANHFR010001680.1:69051-79991 GCA_032468015.1 Mimophis mahfalensis | reverse complement strand
AGGGAGCGGGTGATCCTAAACAGGGCGGCCAGGCGATTCTCAGCGGACGCAATGAGGGTGGAGAAGTAGTTCCGCTTTGCCACCTCCACTGCCGCGATATAAGATCAGGTGAACGATCTCAACCGCAACCGGTCGGATTCGGAACGAGTTGTCCTCCAACCGCACTCTAGAACCCATCATCGGCGCTTCATCTCCCTAAGCCCCTCGGAGAACCAAGGGGCCCTGCACTCCAATCTTTTTTCATTATATATTGGGTATTATCTTCCATTTCCTCCATTGTCTTATCTATCACATCCACCATTAATGAATCTCTTTTCACCTCTTGATCATGCCACTCCTTCTCCGGTTTCAGCTCCTCCACATCACAGATATCCATTCTCTACTTATTATAGTTAAAATCTTATTTCTAATTTCAATCATCTTATCTACTGAATTTATGATTTTTTGAGTAGGTGAAGACACAGTATCAGACACTCTTTCCGTTTTCACCACCATTCTCTAGTTCAGTTATATCCACTTTAAGCATAAAATCAACAATCAGGTCTCAGTCTCTATCCCTCTCCCCCACCAGCCTGGGAGTCGCTTTTCCTTCCATCCAGAAAAAAAACCACTCTTTATTGTTTTCAGTTCAATTCTCTTTTGAGATATATCCACCACTTCAACTGTAAAATTAGAGTCACTTTTGTAGGTTTATGTTTCTTGAGGTTAGTTTCAAGTAAAAGGAAAACCTCATCTCACCCAAAAACGTTCACTTTCACTTCCTCCAGCAGAATCTTCTGTTCAGGCTGACACCAGCTTTGGGGCAGTCTGTTCGGGCCGTCCCTTGACACCAGCTTCGGCAGGGGATTTCCTGGTCCAGGAAGAGAGATGCAGCTCTCCTCGATCTACAAGAGGGTTCCCCTCTGCTTCGCCACCCTTCCGAGGTGGCTAGGGCTCCATTTAGAGCCCTCCAAGAGGCAAGCCTGCACTGCAGCCAGTGTGGTTACAGTCCCCTGTGTCCAGTATTGCTAGAAGTTCAACTGGAAGTCCTAAAAATACAAATTTTTCTTACCTTGTTAATTTAATTTCTATAAGGTCTTTCAATTTTGGTAGGTTACCTGGTATAATCAAGCAATGACTGCTATAGCTGGGCTTCAAAAGCTGCACTGTGAATGCAAAAATAGTAGGATATGCAGACATTACAACTGCATCAAAGGTTCTGGAAACTTTACTTGGGCACAACCAGGGAGTTTTAGTCAGAACAAGTCTCATTAAACAGGAGAATCTAAATCTGAATCACTAGAGCTGCAAAGGAAACAAAGGCAGAAATCCTAAATGTAATTATTTGCATGCACACCTTCAATAACTCTAGCATATATCTTTATAAATATATCACACAAGTGGACCTTTAAAAATACCCAGTAAAAGAAAAGCAATATTTTTTTAAATGTTATGTTGTTGCTGGATTTAGAACCAGTAGCCTTCTATTTATCAAGCACCTATAAGCATGATCCTTCTGTAATACTATTGGTAACACTAGCTGCACATAGACCTCAGAGTATTGTTTATCAACCTGGACAAATTTAAGATCTGTGGATTTCAACTCCCAGAAATCCCCAACCAGCAAGGCTGTTTGGGAAATTCTGGATCCTAAAATTTCCAAGGTTGAGAAAACTGACTTAGAGAGTGACAATTGCTACTATGCTTTTGTCGGAAGCATCTTACCAAGGCACTTTAAGTTGGGGAATGGGATTTTCCTATCCTTGCATACTGTAGCCAATCAAATTGCAGATATATTTACAAAGAATTAACAAACAGAGCGGATAAACTGGGCTGCCACATTCTGAAAAATATTACTTTCAAGCTGGAATAAGCAGAAACACATAGGAAGACGGGGATTTCATGGTATATTAAGACATACGGAGGATGGCTGTCTCCATTCCTGCTTTCCAGGAATGATTAGCCGCCATTATATGATGAAAAAACTTGGCAATGCAGATAAGCTTATGTTTTTATTTAGAAAAGCTTAAAAAGATGAAAGGAAATTGCCACTTCAGGATTTAAATTTTTCTTCCTTTGGCCATGTAGATCATACACAAAATTGCCATGCACACAAATTCACTCACACATCCCCCAAAGACTGAAATCCCACCAGATATGTGCAGAATTCTCAATGCAAAGCAGATCTTTCCTTTTCTTTTTCATTTCCCTTATGACTCCTGACATTTTCTTCAACTCAGTTTCAGAAAGTTTCTATTCCTCTGAGTCAGTTTTTAAGGGCATTAACTGTTCAACAGAAATGGACAATGACCCAGTGATCTCCCTCCCCGCCCCCATGTTGTTTTATGTAGCTCTTCCTCTCTCTCATTTTTCCTTTCCCTTCATCACAGTGTCACTTAACACTGGAATTCAGCAAAGCATTACATTGCTTTAAATACTTGCACAGTGCCTGGGTATCCTCTTGGGAAGAAGCCCTGGAGCCTGTTGAGCACTATGCTAATGCTGGAGAGGAGGACTAATGAACAGATGCAGCACAGGGGGTCAGAGCCTGATAGAAATTACAGGAGATTCAGATCTCAGTTTGGCTGTTAAGACACTGGATCATTGTAGGTAACCTCTCACTTCAATTTCAATTACATTTGAATGTAATTTAATTCAATGTAATTCAAGTAATTACACACAAATCCAATTCAATTATAATAATTACATGAAAGTTGTGGCCACTATTGTAACAGAATACATGAAGTGTCTGGGAATGGGGAAAGCAATATATTTATATTATTTTGAGTCACAAGCAGAAGCCTACCAGAAATAGAGTTTTGATCTCTCAAACTGGAATCTTGTTTTAGATATGGGTAAAGCTATGGATAGCCAGTGTGATACAGTGGCTAAGACACCAAGCTAGAATCTAGAGACAGTGAATTTTAATCCTGCCCTAGGCATGAAGCCACCTGGGTGATCTTGGGCCAGTCAGCTCTCGAAAGTATGCAATGGCAAGCCACTTCTGAAATCTTGCCAAGGATACAACAGAGATTAATCCAGGCAGTTGCCAAGAGTCAGTGCTGACTTGAAGGCACTAAAAAGAAAGAAGAAAGAAACCAATTATGAAATCCACTCTTGTTAAACCTTTGAAGAATTTTGTGAGATGAGACAAAGAAAAAATAAAAAGAAATCAAGTTCTAGGACATTATTTGACTGATTAAATATCCAATAGTTAGAAGTAAAAGGAGGAAATATAAAGTTGGTTGATTTGACCAAGCTTAAAATAGATATGTTGTTATTTCTGGTAACCCTTAGTGGAATTTTGTTGACAGTGGGACCAACATAATAAGCCTTTAAATATTTGTTTGTGGATATCAGATGGGATATGGAAAGAAAATGTATTTTAAGAGAAGGTGATAAGTTACTAAAATTGCTTATCCTTGTTGTGATAAAGAGGAAAATCATTTCTTTATGTATTATTTTTCTTTTTTATACTATATTTTTCTTTTTTATTATTTTTCTGTTTTTACTTTTCTTTTTTCACTGTTATCTACTTTATACAGAGTGACAAAAATACTTCATATTATATACAAGTAGTGCTTGAATTACATCCATTCATTTAGTGATTGTTTGAAGTTACAATGGGACTGAAATATGGGAATTACAATCAGCCCTTGAACTTATGATCATCAAAGCATCCCCATGGTCATGCCCTCAAAATTCAGGTGCTTGGCAACTGGCCTTGATTTACAACAATTATAGCAGCCCAGGGTCATGTCATCACTATTTACAATTTTTCTCAGCTTCTGACAAGCAAAGTCAATGTAGGGAGCCATATTTGCTCAACAACTGTATGATTCACTTAACCATAGCACACACAAAAAAAAGCTTGTAAAGTTGAGTATGACTCACTCAAAACCGCCTTCCTTAGCAATGGAGATTCTGGTCAAGAACTACTTGTAATGACACTCTTGTCTGCTTACTTCAATTCCACATTGCTTTGCAGGATCATAAGAAAAGTGACACTTAGAAGGGGTTGAAGGTGGTTCTTGAAAGTAGAATCCAACTTTAGTAAGGATTACTGAAGCAGGGTTTGTTCTTACAACAGAAAAGATATTGCTTTTCAAGTTAGTAAGTTATAGGGATACTATAAGCCAAGTGTAGTGCCCAGATAACTATATGTACTAGGAGGAGAGTCCAAAGCATCTTTGAATATGGACTTGGCAAACAGGGACAAGGAAGTGACCTCAGATTCACAATCTCTTAGATCAGGGGTGTCAAACTCGTGGCCCATGGGCCGGATGTATTCACACACTAGCCACACCCACACCCAGTTTAGGGAAGGGGGGGAAAGTCAGGATATATTATGTGACAACAATGTGATGCCACAAGTTTGTCACCCCTGCCTTAGATAAGAGCAAGCAGAAGACAGACAAAGAGGGGACACAGATTAATTCTCTTAATTTGCATTAACTCTCTCTGTGAGAATAGTTTGGTGTTGTGGTTAAGGCATCAAGTTAGGAACCAGGAGACTGTGAGTTCTAGTCTCATCTTGGGCACAAAGCCATCTGAGTGACTTTGGGCCAGTCACATTCTGTCAGGCCTTGGATGGAGGCAATGACAAACCAGTTTTGAAAAACCTTGCCAAGGAATTTCAGGGACTTGTCCAGGCAGTCTCTGAATATTAGACATGATTAAACAGAAAAAATAAAAATAAAAAAATAAAAATAAACCTTCTCTATTCATCACCCCCTTGTGGTTAGAAGGTGCTGAAGACCATGCTATTGGATTTGTACCCCTAAAAGGAAAAGCGACATAAAGTTAGAAACTGAAGCATCTCTGAGTTGTATATATTATTTCCAACAAGCTTTCAGATTTTCAAAGGTGAATGAATTATTTAATACACCCAAAGGCTACTGACTTAAAATAGCCCTAATGAAGCATTAAAATATTCAGCCAATAAACAATAGATAATAAAAGAGAATTACATTAAACTGTGAAAGATTGCTATTTACATACTGTAAGTAAATAGTTACATGATGATCTTGATTTTTACTCAGAATTAATCGCTGCAGTTTAGTAGTTTAAAAAACTTACTCCCTAAAACATATCATAAATTGAAAACATGCAGCTCTATCTTTTGCATATCTGTTTCCAAACATAACCACAACACACTCTCCTTACCATATACAATTAGGTTTCTACTTCGGTTAGTTGCCATAGGATTTGGATCCAGTCTTAAGCCTACTTACCTGGAAGCATGCCATCTTGAACACTTGCAGCCTTATTTTTGAGGGGACATAATGGATCAGGCTTTGACATTTCCTTCAGCACAAGGATATGAAATTAAATCTTACGTAGTTCACTGGACTTTCATTCTTCCTTAAACTTCCCTCCCCCAAATTTCTTAAGGCAATCTCCAATGCTGTGCACCTTCAGTTCAGCCAGAACTACTTCTGACTATTGAGTCTGGTTGTGTTAATCTCACAAGAGTCTCTCAGATCCATCTCAATGGACCTGATCTTACACCATGGAAGACTTTTGTAAAGTTGGGCATGAATCAAATGAAATGGCAAATGATTTGCTTAATATTACTGTACTTGGGAAAGAAACTCACTGTGGCAGATGGCACAAAGAAAACATTTATATTGTACAAGAAAATATATTCAAACAGTCTTAAATTTTGTAATAGAAAGTATTACATTTTCATTTTCCTTTCCATCTCAAACATTTCTGTTAATGGCACAAAAATTTGCCAGACGTTATGATTGTACTCTTTTAACCCGGATCTGGTTCAGAGTTCTTAACATTGTTCCAATTGATTTCTGTTACACCTGGGCATCCTGCTCTGATAGTGCTGACAGCAGCTGGAAAATGGCTTTTTTCTGGAAAACGAAAGCATTGCCCTTAAAAATGGACATATATTTCCATGTGCAAATATGCCAATTATCATGGAAGCCCTTTCATTTCTCAGAAAGTCATGGGCCTGTGGAAATACAAAATGGGTTATTAATCTGACTTTAATTTCTATATACCATTTACTATTTTCTTTCTCAAATTCAGTGGGGTTTTTTTGACAGTTTTATGACTTAAGAATTGCAGTGAAGTACAAACACAACAGAATATTGCTTCTTGCACAATATCTGAGATCTAGCAGAGTATCGCTGACCAGTGTTCCAAAGAAAGCATATGAATCACTGCAGAAATTGTCCTCAAGTACAACAGTATTAGTCTATAATCATTAGTTGCTTACACTCCTTCTCAGAAGTGATTTTCTGGTCAATTCGAACAGAGGAATCAGAAGAGGCCAAGGAACATGCATCATGGTTCTGCTGTTGACTTTACACAGTTTGAGGAGAAATGCTAGAAGGGGAATTACATGTCTTTACCTGAATGGAACATAGAACATAAAATAAGAGTTGGAAGAGACTTCGGAGGTCTTCTAGGACAACTCCCCACTCAAGCAGAAAACCTTACACAAGGGGCATGAAACTCAAGCCCACAAGGTGCTTGGATCTGGCACATGGGGCCACCCTGGAAACAGCAAACGGCTGGCCCGCAGTGCCTCTGCCAACAAAAACAGAGCTTGGGAGGGCCGCGTACTCCATTTTTGCTGGCAGTGGGTTGCAGGAGGCCGCCCCAGCTGAAAATGGAGCTCAGGAGCCCGTTTTCACTGGCAGAGTGCTCAGACCACCACAGGCGCTCCCAACATGAGTGATGTCAAGCTGACCATGCCCACCCTGACCACACCCACCCCAGTCCCCCACAACTCTGATGTGGCCCTCAATTAAATCAAGTTTGACAACACTGCCCTATATCATTTCAGACAAATGGGTGTCCAGTCTCTTTCTGAAAACCCATTGATACACCCACAATTTCTGAAGGCTTCTGAACTAATCTCCTCCCTCTACTAGAAAGCTGTGATCATCTGGGGATTTTTAAATACATTCTTTTGAATGTACAAGGAAGTATTTATGGGAAGCAGTTATATTTCACTTCAGAAAAGTAATAGTAAAATCAAGACAATTCCCAGGCTTTCAGCTTAAAAAAGATGTATGATATCCAAGAAAAAGATGAAAGAAGGCAAGAGGACAGCATAGAAGTGCCCTGGATGGGAGAGGGATACTAGATATGTGTTGTGGTTCATAATTCATTACTTAATTTAATGTCCAATATAGCAACAGCAGTCATTTTCCTGTAATTTCTAATAAGGAAAATGGTAGCCATACAGGACTGATTTAAGACTTGGGTGAAAATCCCATGGCTGGCATTGCCAATAGCTGGATTCAATGGATCTTTTCATTTCTAAGTAGTTGCCAGAGTCTCAGGCAGGTCAGAAAAATCAAGATGGTAGCCACAGCTGCTCGATCAAAACCTCAACCCCTTTTTTATGAGCAAGATTGTTTTCCATTTTGAGCGTAGAGTGGAAATAACATGTTTAAAAGCCAAACTGTGAATATATTGGAGCAATTCAGAGGGCTGCTATTTTACACTAGTGATGATCCTAGACACTGCAAACAGAAACCTTCTGAAAGGCTTTTTGCCGATGGTGATGAAGTGATAAAGCTCAAGAGATTGTTCAAATGATGAGATTCTTTGGGGCCATTGCAGATGCCTTTATTACTTACATCTTTTCCTGTTGGAACATTTAAAAAGATTAAAAATAAAATGGAAAAGTATTTGCTGGCAGAGAGATATTGCAAGGAGGAAATAAAAATACCTCCTCTCAAATACTAACGTGCAGTTTCTTCTGGATTTGAGGCAGTATGGTGTTTTAGAAAAATTGATTCTATACAATACAGCCCTCTTCTCATACTGTAGAAGATAATATAGCCATGAATAATGTAACTATCCTTTTCAAAGCATGAAATCCAACTGCTTCTTTTCTTACCAAATAAACACTTCCACTTTTATTATCATGATCTCTTATATTGAAACCATCACAACCCTAGAGCCTGAATGCTAATTACAACTACTACTGTTAAGTTAACATGCCTTTTTAGACTGCATTGCATGACTTAAACCTCAATAATGCTGTGGGAAAAACTTGTACAGACTTAAAACAAATATATTATTTTTTATACTTGAGTACATTGCAACTCCTATTGGGAATCAAGAACTTTCCTCTGTTTCCTATTAAACATGTCATTATCTCCCACAATTAGGTGTCCTTCAGATACAATGGATACAAAACACACACTATCGCTACTGGGAATGATGTGAGCTATAGCCCAACATGTTTTAAGAATCCAGAGTATGAATTTTATTGACAAAGATTATCAAAATCAAAACTGTAACATTCTTTGGAGGCTAAAGAGGATGAGCACTTATACTTTGTCAAGAAAGAGGAAAAACTTCACCCAAGAAAGCATTTGACAAGTTGTATTTGACAAGTTCCATGTTTAATTACCTATTCAGTAATAATTACTACTTTTCCAGTGAAGGAAAAAGGAAAGGGGGGCAGCAAAGGACGAGATGGTTAGATAGTGTCATCAGAGCAGTGCGCCTGTGATTGGGCAGGCTCCAGGAGACAGCTGAGCACAGGGGTGGAGCCTGGTGTGCTGTGATCCATGGGGTTGTGAAGGATTAGACATGACTTAATGATTGGACAACAACTACTCCCCCCCACAAAAAAACCATAGTTCAAAGATTTGCAAGAGACCACTACTGGTAAATGCTCATTTTAATACAGGTCAAGAATCTGATTAAAATATTCCAAACACATCATTGTGCCAACTTCTACTTAAATACATCTAGAGGAAGTCGTCGACTTCTTATCCAGGCACTTGATCCTTCTATAAAATTGTTTTTGCTGTTAAGGTGCTTTTCCTAATATTTAACTTCCTACCACTTCCTATCACACATTCAGTCCCTTGGGGGATTAGAGAAAAGACTGTGGTGTTTTTCTATATGTCTTTCAGTTCTATATGTCTTTCAGTACATTATTATATCAACCTGTGGGGTTTTGTTTTTTTGGTTATATAATCACCAAGGGAATAAAGATTAATAAACAAATATTTCCTTGTGGCTCAACATTCTCACTGACCTCAATCTCTCTTTGTAGGATTTGCTTTCAGCCCCCTGATCATCAGGCTTCTGTCCTTTGCACCTGTTCCAGACAGTATATTTCTTTGGACGTCTCTAAAATTACATTTATCTTTTCTGCAGATATGTCCCACAGCTAAATTAATTCAGTTTGTGACCCAGTACACTTTCAGGATACGTTTCCCACATGCTTTCACCAAGCAGCAGAAGCCTCCTATCCCAAACCTCTCCATCTGATTTTTTTTGTTTCCAACAAAAAGGAAATTTGATTCCCTTTCCCCAACTTTACATTTCTCTCTCTTAAATCTATATTTATATTTAAATATATATATATGTTTTTGCCATTTCTCTCCTAAGTTGCGTTTAACTTCTTCTGCCTAGTTTTTTTTTCTTTTTCAATGCTTTTCTTAATCTTGCATATCTGAAAAGAAACAGCACGTTCGATATGAATTCGTGCATGAAGTATAAATAATTATTTCTCATCTTCTGGGCCTGTGACTTTTTAAAGGGAAAAGGTGGGTTCAGTTATTTGTTGAAAAGTGAATGCTCAAAATATACCATGGATTTAGATGATGTGGTCATGTTCCTTTTTAGACTAAATAATTTTGCATATTACATAATCTGAAAGATTAATTAGTTTCTGATTTTGTTTTTGGACTTACAGGTAGTCCTTGACTTACAGTTATTCATTTAATGACCATTTAAAGTTACAATGTCACTGAAAAAATGACATGACCATTTTTCATTCTTACGACTATTGCAGCTTCCCCATGGTCACAATTCAGACACTTGGCAACTGGTTCATATTTTTGATGGTTTCAGTGTCCTGGGGTCATGTGATCACCTTTTGCAACCTTCTGAAAAGCAAAGTCAAAGGGGAAGACAGATTAAACTAACAGCCATTGCTGCAATTGTTACTAGCTTAACAACTGCAGCAATTCACTTGACAATCATAGCAAGAAAGGTCATAAAATGGGGCAAAACTCACTTAACAACTGTCCTGCTTAGCAACATAAATTTGGGGCTTAGTTGTGTTCCTAAGCTGAGGACTCCCTGTATATAACAATGATTTGAAAACTAATATGGGAATGAAAGAAATGAATGGGCTTCACTTTTACATGGGCAAAAATACAGATAATACAAATTCATATTCTGAGAAGAATATAAAACATATTCTTCATTTATTACATATTGATCTGGACAATAATTTGAATACATATTTTATCCCTAAGAATTCCATTTTGAGGAGCAATTTAGAAATTTGGACTGCACGTGTGAGTTTATATACCGTACTTGATTTTCTTTCTTTTTTAATTCTTAAGTCAAATAATCCAAATTTAATAATTATATAACATCATGAATATAGAGAGCTTAGTCTAGTGTATAATTCACTGTAGAAAGCAATTTTATTTGGAAAAGGGGTAAAAGGAAACCAGGCTGTCAAAGGTCACAGTGGCTGGACACCATCAAAGCTGACGACAGCCAGAGCATAGCACATAGAACAACACAAAGAAGTAGTGCAAGATTGGAAGATGTCCAATGACCTGGCCCATAGAATCTCCAAACTTACAAATTAGTTATAAAAACTAATGTAAGTTAGAGTTGTTGGTTTTTTTTGTTAAATCCATTCAATATTTTATGGTAGCAAATTATTCTAAAATGCCATTGAAAGGTCAGGGGCAATCTTAGCATAGAAGAAGTCTTGCAGCCCTGATTCAGGTAAATTGTTTCTCTAAAGAATATCTGAAGTTGGTCATGTTAGATCTGGAGATCCAAGGGTGAAATGAGGACTCAACAGCCAAGAGTGATTTCGAACAACAGCTCTTTTACTAACAATGAAGACCCAGCAACAGGCTAGGGACAACTCAGCCCTTTATATACAGTTTGGCTCAGCCCATCAGCCAATGGGCTGGCCAGGAATTCCCTCCAAAAAT
>JANHFR010001680.1:24779-38772 GCA_032468015.1 Mimophis mahfalensis | reverse complement strand
ATTTGTTACTCGGATAGCGAAAAAATTCATAAGGGCGTGGCCACTTTCCCTCCTCGTAAGTCGAAAAATTCATGTGTCGAGTAGCTTGCAAGGTGAGGGACCACTGTATTCATACATCTATTGTGGCATTATTGATTTTCTTCACAATCTTTTTCATTAAGCTTTAATGCAGGTTTTGACCACTGTTAACCAAAGTCAACACCACTACATTTTTCTGGTTTTGCCATGAGTGACATATATGCCTTTGTTATGGTTCATTCATGAAACTTGGATTTTTTTCATTTTAGCTTTTTCAAATCTAAGCTGTGATGATAAATTTACTGTATGTAATGAAAACTTCTCTCCTTGATTCCAGATTATTTCTGAGTAAACCTTTTCCACCTGTTTTAATTAATTGTTGACATGTCTTCCAACTACTTCCTGGGTTATGATAGCTAAACATACTACAGAGATTTTAGTAGTGGTAGTTTATCAAAAATTCCAATTGTAGTTTTTAAGGAAGATTTATTTTTCCAGGCACTTTGCTGATTTTTTGAGTTAAATACATAAGATTATTTCACTCACGCAATTGGATTTTTAAACATCTCTGACGCATACATGGACAGATGAGGAAATTTTATATAATGCAGTACATTTCAGATCCCCCTTGGAACAGATGATGATCTTAGTGATGTTTTCAAGTTCTTAAGAAAGACTGATTTTAATCAAAAACAGCTGGGGGTGTTTGAAATGGCTATTTACTCCATGGACAGTGCTGGCTCAATGGCCTTGAAATGGAGATAAGCACCACCCCCTATAGTCAATGACGACTAGTGGAATAAAATCTGTATTCACTCCATATCTTTTACTACTAGGAAAATCACAGGTGACACAAAGCAGAGATTCTTGTTTTCTACGTAAGTATTTGCGCTCCATTAAATAAGGATATTTTGCAATCTTGCTTTTGAAGCACAGCTGAACCTGCCAACAATGTAGTGCTAGCATAGGATAGGAAGTGATAGATGTTATGGAAGTATGGATGAAGACTGGAATAGTATATCAGATGGGGTTAGTAATTAATTTAGTTATTAAAATGAGGAAGCAATAAAAACAAATCAATGAATACCAAACAGAAATTTAGACTCACTCAGTACAAATATTTTACATTTATTGAAGTAATACAGTAAAAAAGGTACTGAACATCTGTTAATTGTAGTTGGTCCAGTTAAAGAGAGAGAAGCCATTGAAAATTATCGGCACATTTTCTAAATACACAAAATACCCCTTTTTATAATAGGCTAGGAAAGTGAAATAAGGTTAAATTTGGTTCAATGTGAATACAAAAAATGAGAAATAAATAAAAGTTAAAATGTAGATCTGCTAAAATTGCAAAATGACAGACAACTATTACCGTAAGTATATATAAGCAATCAGAGCACCTGTATTTTGAAGAAGAATGCAATTCATTCCAGTGTTATGTATAATTTATGTGTTGCACAAATATATTATTTTTAAACAAAAAAGGTGCTTTACCTGGTATTAAAACTGCTGGTGCTTATATTGGAACTAACTAGTGGTAAAACAATTACAACAAAATACATGTTTAAAAAAGCTGTAAACTCTTGTGGTGTTCTTACACAAAATGTCTTAATTTCTACTGCAGCTTGCTAAGAGGTCAAGTGTCTCTAACCACTCTATGGCAATGAGGGGCTGGGCGCCGGCAAGGGAAAAGATGGAAGAAATGCAATTTGGAAAACATACTTCTCTGATCTCAAATCAACTTCTGCTTCTGACTATATACTCCTGTCAAATCAGTTAAAAGATACAGTGGTAATCTGTATAATCATATTTTTCTGGAGTTTGGCAGAAGGCCGACATGGCATTTGATGGAACAGAATTACCTTGCAATTTGTTTCCTGGGATTCAGAACTCAAAAGCCGTAGGGACTAGCCATGACAGATTTAAACATAAAATTAAAAATATATGTAACCTAAAGGTTGGGTTATGGTTTGCACATTTTCATCATTCTTACTGTTCTGTTTGTCTACAAGTCGTATTTTTTCTTTCCACATTATTCATATTTCTGAATACATTTTTTTAAAGGAATAATGTCTTCTCTTATTCTTGGGAACATTAATCTGTTCTGCCTGTTCTTTCCTGTATCAATAAATAGTAGTAGCACTGACCTCCTTTCCTTGACTTAAGAATTATTTTTCTTATACGTGGTCTTCCTTAGTTTCTATTAAGGGCATTTAGAAGATTCTTCCCCCCCTTCCCTAGGTGTTAATGATGGGCCTACTTATGGGAAATGAATCCTTCTACTTTTACAATCAGAAATGAAACTCCACCAAAGGTTTAGCCAAGCTACCGTAGTAATTCTAAAGCAGTGCTTCTGTGATTTGCTTTCCAGGGAAGCTTGTGACTTTTGTCGTATTATCTTACATGGTTTATCTACCTTTTTTATCAGATGATATGTAAGATTTAGTTGAAGCTGATCTTTTCTTCAAAGACTGTTTTGCCTCATTTCTGATTTTAGCTACTTTTAATAGGTCTTAGCACATCTGTGACCACTAAAGATTAGCAATAGTTTCTTATGCACATTAATTCTTATCTCAGTATTGGAATATGTATATGCCTATGCTCAATACTTTAATTCAGGGTTGTTAAGTTTATGGTACAATAGGTTGAACAATAAACACGTTTTCACTGTTCAATTGCTCCACAGTAAATTGCACAAAAGAAACTTGCTTAAAGGATACAGATGTCCCTTATTTTATCATCCTACTTTTTATAGATTCCCTCTTGCCAGAAGAAAAATATTCTAAATATTCTAAATACTAAAATGTTGTCCAAAAAAAGGAGAGGGAATTCAACTTTTCTAAGCAGGGTTTTTGCACATTATTCAGTTTCAAGATCTAATGTTTTAACAACTAGGAGGAGAAAAATCTACAAATAAGTAAAAGTTCTTTCTTAAATTTCATGAAAAAAAATCTGTTAGAACTCAACAAAAATTTATGAATTCCATAAGACCTACAGTGCTTGTAACAATTACTTTATAGAACTAAAGTTGGATTAAAAAAAAAAAAAGATTATGATTCCCGCAGCCCACGCTGGGGCTTTCTTGGATAAGGAGTATTCCTTCTGTTAAGGATCTTAACATGAAATTACACTACGGACGAAAGTATCTTATCGTATTTAATCTATTCTGATTGATGAAAGAGAGATTAGTGTTGCGATAGCATCTGGTTTTGTTATTCAAGACATACAAAAATATTGTATGACCAAGACCTGCTCCTTATTCATTTTTTAAAATGTCACACTAATAAATGTTTAAAATAGAATTTTAAGTTAGCGGTGCTTCTTTCTTAAGACTCCTTTCAATCCTGACTGAGAATTTGGCACTGGATGAAAAAGAATGCAAACTACTCCCTTAATTTCCTGTTGAGCAGGCTGCTCAGTGGCTGGGAAATAAGAAGCGGTTTTGGAAGCAGAAGGAAGTTTTTGATGGGAAAAAAATCCTCACATTCACGGACTCAGTTCAGAATGGGTTCTGGAAACCTGCAAAAGCTAAATCAGTGTTTCTCAGCCTTGGCATGGACTTCAACTCCCAGAATTCCCCAGCCAGCAATGCTGGCTGGGGAATTCCAGGAATTGAAATCCATGCATCTTTAACCGGCCAAGGTTGAGAAACACTAAGCTAAATGCAGGTAATTAAGGAGGAAAAGCTCCACTTTAACTAAAGACTGTAAACTCCAGATAGTTAATATGGCTAAAAGCTCTTCTTGTTAATTTTAAAGAAACAAAATGTACTAAATCTTTTAGTCAGCTAGCAAAATATATAAAAACTGTACTGATAAGAGACCTGTAAACTGTTACTTACTACCTTCTGTTTGTAATTTACTGCCAGTAATATGCAACCAGGCTCAACAATTGATGTAATCAGTTGATTCACTTCCCAAAACTTAACAAACTAACTCAACATTTCTAATCAAACAAGCTTCATAAAATTGCTGTTTTCAACCTTCTTATAGCATCTGCGTCACATTTAAAAATAGCAAAAAGTGTGGCACTTGTTAAACATAAGTACCCTCATCCATAAATAAAAATACACCCCATAGTCCATAAATATTTCAAAAATGGAAAATTAACTAAAAAATCTTGAATGAATGAGGGCCTTTAATGCTTTACCTTGTTTTTTATATATAAAGTATATGGATCTTGTATGTCAGAATAACGTGCTTTTGGCACAAGTCTTACGCTATGTGGCTAATTTATTAAAAAAGCATAATCTTTTATAATAAAGCAAGCTATAGAGTGCAAATCAATTTCAAATTATTTTTATGTGACATATCTTCAAACGTTTTGGCTTTTAGTTGTAAAATGTTAATTTGTTCACAATTTATTAGTTTCTTGCATTTTCAAAATTTGCTAATATTTATTGTTAAGAAGCAACAGAAATGCTTACTCAGTATTACATATTACCAGCAATAGTAGAAGGATTCTAATTTATTTTTACAAGAACTACATTAATCCTGGAACAACAGATTTTCCAGTTATGCAGAAAACTTTCGCTTACTCCATTAAGAAAGGAAATGTCTACATGCATTTGGTATGGATATAGGTTTACAACATAATTTAAATAGTTTTATATGGTACGTAAAACTGGTTTTACAAATTAAATTACAAACTAAGAGAGTAGATTGTAAGAATATGTGAAAAACATCTTATTAATTAGCTAAACTTACTTTCTGGGAATGAACCCTGACTACATTCTAATTTCTGATTTTAGGTGACCTCTGATGTTAGGACAGGAGACAGGCAAAACAAATGCCCAATGTTCTGGCATTATGTTCAGAAATGTTTTGAAACGTGAGCAGCAGTCTGACATGAATTGCAAATTTTAACTGCTTACATAAATGAAATATAAATAGCAGTTATCCTTTACATTTATACAAGAAGATGAGGACAAGGTGTCCTTCTAATCAGTTTAAGACAAAATGCTGTCTTTTTCCATGTTGCAAGACAGAATACATTCAGAAGACTTTAAGAAATGGAACAATCTCTCCTATATAAAAATAGTAGCCCTTAAAAGAAAAATTAAAAACATCATGAATACAAGGAAATACATTCTTTACATTCTGTCCTGACATTTACACATTAGTGAATGCATAGACAAAAATGTGCAACTGGGCAACTTGTGGTGTTTTTCCCCTTATGGTAGTAGGATTCAATCTTTGTGCATTTTACTTAAAGGAATGCCGATGATTAAAGGCAAACTGTTTGATCCCTTTGGGATCACAATAATCAATTTTCTTACTTTTGCTGAATATTATTTTTATGATCCATGTATGCCCATTACTATGCCTAGAAACTGTAATGTTACATTTATTTCTCATTTCTTTTTAACCTCCTTACTGGATTATGAACTATAAAACAATCTTTGTATATAAGGCAACGCTCACCGGATGCCCCTTGAATTATGTTACCAACAAGCTCATCTACAATGAAGAACATTTTCCTCCAATATAATGCTTTACTGTTTTATTCTGATATTTTTATCACATAAATGACATCAATTGTTCTAGTCTAAAAGTAGAGTACACCTTGCTCAACATCACCACTCTGTACTACCACAAGACACATGCACAAAATTCCAAAAGTGCTCTTCCAGAATGATGAGCAAAACAGATGTTTTGTGATCACAAACTTCACCAACATCTTGGTTCTCCCCTATTTCAAGGAGCAAAAAATCACACTGTTCATCTGGAAGTGCTTGATTTGCTGGTACAACATGACTAGCATTTGGCTGCATCTGAGGTATAATCGGAAACCCTTTGCAACAGAACTGACCAGCTACGGATTCAGGATGAAAACAATAACTGGAAAAAAGCCATTCTCCTTGGGAGTCAGAGGGAGAATCCAGTCATTAATTTTGCTGATTATTGACTGATAATTCTCAGAGCGTCCAAGTATCAATTTAATAAAGGGTGGATAAACTGAGCTTATCTAGGAAAATGGAATTGTATTCTGTTCAAGTTTGCAGTTTTAGAGGGAAAACAACTTTTTTCAAAGATAGTAATTTTTTTTACTACAATATTCTTCTCAGGGCCTTTTTAAAAAAACAACTGAGAAACTGATAGTGGATACAGGATGAATGAATTTTCCAATATAAAATCAATGCTACTGGTTATCTCAATCAGACACCACTTTCATTTGCAAGTATGTTGTTGACTGAACTACTGAATGTGCACATTTAAAAATGTCTATTTTTATATTCCATTCTTCTGAAAGACAGCACCTCCCAGTAGTTGCTTTACCCTCACTTTTGAATATATATATATATATATTCCTGACAATAAAAAAACCAACACTATTAGTTGATTTGTGCTTGCCAGTTTCTGGCAAATTATGTCTCTTTTTTTCTCATTTAAAGATGCAAATAAATAATATCCAATATTAGAAACAATTATTATATTGGAATGTCTTTTAAAAAACATGTGCCCAAACTCCACATTCTACAAGCATGTCCTTATATAATGCTCTTGAATAAACACATATTCAATATTGTATCAGCTGGTGATTTTGCATTGTGTGTTCCTTTCCTTAAAAGATATATTGAAAACTGTGCCTTTAGTTTTAAAATTCATGGGAATGGTTCATGAACCACTGGGCTCACACTAAGACTGTTGCAAGTGCATGGATTGAAAAGGAGAAACAAAGGTCCCAAAATATTCTTTGGGATTTATCACAGAAATATATAAATGAGCCAGAATTTCCTAACTCTACACATATATTACATGTTTATCTATTTACACAAAACCTAGATGACAGCATATAAAGCACTTAGCAGAATACTCTGTTCTTAATATAAACATTTTGACAGTCTTCAAGTTGGGAACATCTGAATAGAGTAGGGGTTTTTTATTTATTTAAAAAAGGAATCCAAGAAGAATATCAGAAGAAATGTGATATAAATGTGTCAGATTTGTGACAGGAAAAATAATGCTTTTCTACAAAAAAGGAAGTCCTGTCCTTTGAGTCCTGCAAGTTTCTCATGATGTCACCTTCTTTTTCAGTGCAGACAGCTCTTTGTGAATCTCGCTGAATTTTGGTCTCATTTCAGGATTGTAATCCCAACACCGTTGCATTATTTTATAGACATCCTCTGGACACTTCTGGGGTGCTGACATTCGATAGCCTAGTAGGTATTTTTAAAAACAGATGATTAGAAATGTAATTGACTGTTGAGAAAGTACAGTTTAAAATTAAATGTCCAAAGCTACATAGAACCGACTCCTACATAATATGACTTAGGCATACATACATACAGTGGTGGTATTCAACTGGTTCTCACCAGTTCACCCGAACACTTAGTTAATTGCTTATGCAGTTGGGAGAACTGGCTAAAAATAAAGTTCAAAAGAGGAGGGGGGTGTTGTCTCTCTCCCCCTTCAGTTAATAACTCTGTGCAGACAGCCAAGAACCACTTAACAGCTGCAGCTGGAATGCAGCCGACACACACTGAATCAGGTCAATAAACAACAGAAATTGACAGGATTAGGCCAGGGAAACTCATCAAGCACCCATATAGGGATGAGATTAACCTCTTCCCTTCAGGAAGAAGGACAAGATTACAAACATTTTCATTATAACGAGTATTAAGAAACACTTTTGTGATCAGCTGATACTTCCTGGAGTTCCCCAAGACCTTTTATAGCTGCCGCAGTGTCTGCTACTTCTAGTTTGTTCCTGGGGGAAAAGATACACGATGGGACGATGCAGCTTGATCATACATGCTGTGAATTTAATGCATGTGTGGTCCAGCCAGCTGTATTGCTTCTGCTGTGAAGCACCCAATTTAGAATATAGGCAGCATAGAATTATAGAGTTGGAAGGGTTAATGGCTTTTGGCAGCATGCCCAGGCTTTCAATTAGCATGATCAACTGATCTTAGTTTCCCTCTCAGCTGCTGCGTTTGCTTTGGGGTTGACTTTTTTTTTTAAAGCGGAATGGAGGTTGTAAGTTTTCTGCAGGTTCCTGGCATGTCTTGTTTTAGTGGTTCCTGGCATGTCCTTTTGGGGTGTACTTCCCTCACTCTTTTTTGACACCTATAGTGATGGAGCACCACAACTTCTGAAGATGAGCTTTTCTATTGGTTGATTGGACTCACCCTTAGGAAATTTATCCTTAGTCCTAGGTTGCTTCTCTCTTTGGTTAGTTCCCATCCATTGTTTCTTGTTGTGCCTTTTGGTGCTTTGGAAAATAGATTTGACTCCCTCATTTTTGTAGGAGCCCCTCAAATTTCCTGATAGAACAATTAATCAGTGGAACAACTTGCCTCTAGAAGTTGTAAATGCTCCAACACTGGAGGTTTTTAAGAAGAGATTATATAACCATTTGTCTGAAGTGGTGTAGAGTTTCCTGCCTAAGTAGGGGGTTGAACTGAAAGACCGCCAAGATCCTTTTAACTCCTATTCTACTCTAAATATTGGAACTGTGCTATTTTATTGTGAGTTGGACAAAGGAGAAATTTCCTAAGGGTGAGACCAATCAAGTTGGCCATGTCCGCCCAGTCACATGACTACCCAGATATGCCCACTCAGCCAGTCATTAGGGCAGACAAATGGTTGTTAAATTATTTGACTCCCACCAATGCATGCATGCATACATACCTACATACATTATATTGAACAGAATCTTCTCTGTTGCAGTACCTCCCCTCTGAAACAGCCTCGCCACTCAAGATTTTATGGTTGCAACTAGCTTGCTTTCTACAAAGCATCAAAAACTGGGATATTCCCCTGGTCCTGGGGCCAGATGACAGATGAGCCTGGTTTGGGTGTTTGGGATTTGTTGGAGCTGGGTTGTGGGGCCTGAGTATGATTTATATTTATACAGGTTTTTTGCTATTTGTTTGGTATTTATTGGGGTTTATTATGTTAAATCATCAGTCAGAAGAATATTTTACACTGCACAGTATAACCTGAGCTAGTAGATAGCTATACACTATAACCTAGATCTCTTTCCCAGGATGAATATCACCCCTGCTGGTTTATTAAAAAAATTAAACCATGGTTAGATATAGTGAGCAATCTAGAAGAAAATTAGAAGGCAAAGAAAAACAGATGAAATGACAATCTCTTTTCTAAAGCATCTATCTCAGTCACTGGCCATTTTCAGATCAAGATACCTTGCACACATTTAGATAGAAACACATTTACAAAACCTGGATCTCAGTTCACAACAAAACAAGGCTTATAAATCAAGTGGCCTCACTTATTCTGTCTGGGTGTCCAGATTCAGTAGGCTTCGGCCTTGTGGCTGACAGATGAAGCTTCATTTTTATTTGGCTTGCAAGCAACCTCCCTCCGCCCAAAAAGGAAAAACCAGGAAGAGAAAGACAAAATGGAAACTGCCCTCCTCTCTCTTCTGCTTTAGAAGGAAAGCCACAGTCCCTAATTATCTTGGCAGGATTGGTAAGTGGTTTGCCATTGCCTGCTTCCTAGAGCCAAGAGAATGTGAGTGGCCCAAGGTCACCAGCTTGGTTGGTCATCTAGAGTGGTCTTTGCTCTTATTTAATAATATTTAGGAATATAAACATACAGGGGTGTGCAAATCACACTTGCCTGTAACGCCTTAAGTCAAATCCACCATTACCTGGGGTCAAGTTACAGCTACAGAATGCTATTGCCTAATCCTTATGGGAAAATAATGATGTGGTTTTTAGGGGTAGAAAACAATACTATGTAAGCACATCTAGAAGCATCTTGTGGCCTGTATAACTGTTTTCAAACTTCTGCACAGCCTTAGTGCGCAGATCATTCTAAGAGCCAAAGTCCACTTCATCAAATAATGTCCATGTAGTTCTGCTAAAAATTTACAGATAGCTAAAGATTAGCCTTTTGTACAATGACTTTACTGTAAGATGCTGATTATCTAAATAATCAAATCACAAAGTATATCATCTAGCATGAATACCTGCTTATTCAGCTGTGCTGAAGTATCTCCTGTTTGGTGTTAGAACTTTAGCCTAATTTATAAAAGCCATACAAATAATCAGGTGGAATTATTTCATACACATTCATTACAAACCACTCACACAATTACCTTTCTCCACTTGTTCCCGTGCTTGCTGATTAGTCATGCCTGGATATGGGCATATGCCTAAGCTGAAGGTCTCCCAGAGGAAAATTCCAAAACTCCATACATCGCTCTCGGAAGTGTACCGTCCTATTGGATAAAGTGATAACAAAAAGATGGACAGTGAAAATCCACACAGAAAAATAGGCAAGAAACAAAAGGCCCACCAGGCTGGGACTGTGGTCCTTCAGAATTCTGCAGGAAGATGTCCAGAGCGTTTAACTAGAGGCTCATGTTTTTTTTGTTAATAATCATTACAAGCTCAATATGATTCTGTTGTGGAGGCTTATGCTAGATGACTTTTTTCTGACTCTTTAATTCCATTATTCATAATCCTAACTGTATCCTTAATCCATGCCATTTCCCAGTGCTCATATACTAAAAGAAAGCAGATTTATTGTTTAAAAAATATTAAAACATTGATGCAAAAACAGTTTAAAACAATACTTCACAATACTGAGTGAAAGCAACAGGGAGCCATAGATAGGAAAGTGAAGTTTAAAAGTTCCTTTGGAAAGGAAAAATTCTTTATGCCAATCTTTGTATCAACTTTTATCTCCCTGGTTATAAATGATGTTATATTTAAGTAGTTGGTACATCCACTCTTCTCTCTCTCTCTAAAATCAGATGTGTGTGTGTATGTGTGTGTGTATATTCCCTATACACTCTGAAACCGCTTGACCAATTTCAACCAAATTTGGTACACAGATGACTTACCCTCTGGGAAGAAACACTGTGGGGGCAAGACACCCCTAATGCCTGTCAGGAAGTCTCTGTGCCCTAAAAACAGTGCTCACAGCTTCACAATACTCACAGAACTCCACAAAGGGGGGGGGGGAGGTCCATGAGAGAGCAGCATGAGACACATAGAGCTACTAACAGCTTGAGACATAGAGCTATTATCAGTGTCAGTCTTGACTACAGCATTGTGAAACATACATACCCGGGCGAAGCTGGGTTATCAGCTTGTAATTAAATAAAATGAAGTCTTAACATCTTAAAGCAACGGTATACCATTCAGTAGCCACACTTATTATGAATGTCAAGCTATTTAGCAATCTGCTGTTTTTCACTTCTAATCTCCATGTGCAGCCCTCTTCACTTTCCTCACTGGTTAGTTGATCAACATGTTCAAATGTCTAGTAGCTCATTTCCTATTGCCAGTAGCATACTATGTGGGTTGTTCAGAAGAAGCAGGAGATTTGTTGTAACTTTTTTCTTCCAGCAACATTGTTTGTGGTTTACTAGTTTGGGACTGTCAATAATAAACAATCTTGACCGGAATTACTGTGACAGAGCAAGATCAGGCTTTTCACTACACAAATCATGCTTTCAATATTTGACTTCTTATAACTGGAACTAGAAATCAGCAAGTGGATTACGATAAAGAGGGAGACTGTAGAAAGTACGATGATAAGTTATCCAGATGTGAAACAGGATCTCACCAGGTAATAATAGGTATCTCAAAATCTTACCAATTTTTTATTGGCAAAAGGGAATAAGCAAATTTGGTTAAATTTCCTATTCTTGGAAATTAGAGTTCCAGCTATTAATCAAAGATCACATACTGGTCAGTTAAATGTTGCCTTGTAGGGGGGGGGAAATCATATAACCACTTGAATCTCAACTGTATACCGTTCTTTAATATTTAAAATGACTATAGCAAATATATAAACTACCCCAGGGATTTGTGAGATTTATTACTCTAGTATTGCCTCAGAAAAAATGATTGTGGATTGTGTTCTACTGAAAACGTCCCTCTTGTATGCTAAACTAGAAGCCAAGCATTTCTTGGTCAAATCTTATTAAATATCAATAGCAAGATATGTCAAACTGTCTTTATATTAAATTTGATTTTTTTACAGCATTCATAATCAAGAAATTTACTCCCCAAGATAAGAAACAATAATTACACCCTTCTTTCATAGAACAGAAATGATGAGTCACTATAATAAAGAAGACCAGTACTGCCAGAACAGCCTAGAATCATACTATTTCTTTGCATTATTTCGAAAAATGGAATCCTTCAGGTTCTGAGACTTGGGGATTTTGTATACCCTATGTGCTTTTTGTCAGCTGAAAGTATTCATAAGATGATTAGGATGGATGGCCTGCTGGAACAGTTAACCAAGATTATTAATTTTTCTGCATGGAGGTTTAAACAGTTTTCAAAAATAGCAAAGCAGAAATGGATGGAAGTAATTATCATGAGAAAGGTTCAATGATTTATAACTGTTTTTGAAAATGACCTCTGAATTTGCAGGGCTTTTTTTTTTGAATTTCCAATTGCTAAATATTTAATTTATAATTTAAACCTATAATACATCAGTATAAATGAAATACACATAAGTGACACTGACGGCCAAAGTTATATTCATTGTTCCAACTCTCAAAGTTCTATTCGCACTTAAACAGCTCATGCTGTTTTAAATTAGGCTACCTGGTAAGTGGAGAGCAATTATGAGCATTCACTGTGCTGCTAGAAATGCAATTACATGTATAAGTCTGCAACTTTTTTCCTTTGGGACTTAACATCTAATAGCATAGTATGTTTTATTTAAAATATTTAGGAATGTCAATTAGAAACAATTGTTTTGTTAAGAAAAAGTAAGTTATATGGAATTAATTACCTTTCTCAATATATGACAACCCCAACCTGCATTTAAATGTCCAGAAATCTCAAACACAGCAACCTTGAGGAAAACCCAGTGGAAAGCTATTACACAGGAACCTTCAAAGGAAGCTGGTGCTAAAACTTCTGCGGTATGCATTAAGGCCATAGAAAATTGAGAAAGGTATGCTGAAAAATGAGAGCATAACTATTTGCCAAGAACTTTTATGCAACTATGAAAAATTGCTGTTGGACTGGACTGGAGATAGTCCAAATGTCACAAAAATAACTTTCCAAGTATTGTGAATAAGATTTCAGTAATGCAGATATGAAATAAAATATGCATTTAAATGCCAAATTCTATATATAATGTTTTCAAATGCTTCTTTCAATTCTTACCCAGGCTATTGCTTCCTAAAAATACAAAATAAGAAACGTGTGGCAAACAGTTTTGACATGCAAAAAGATACATTTTAAAATAATTTCTATGTTAGATTTTAAAATAAATTGGGGGTGTTTCTTCCAGACTACTGGTGAATGTCGGGAGCTGTCATTGTTACCATCATATCTAATACAGATCCCTTGAAAGATCATGTGCTGTTGGCAACTCTCCTCCTCTCTTACTATGAGACTTCCTGGGATACTATCTTTTGCCTGCCACAGCCAGGGGAGAGGGCTCATTCCCTAAGCTAAAGGCTCATCCCCTAAGGACCCAGATTGTTGGGGGCAATAATCTGACTTTGTAAAATGCCGCTGGGGAGGTGGGGGGCGAGAGCTTTAATGAGCAGGCATATGCATGGAATGAGGGCTGTTGCTGACACATTGTAAGTTGCCCTCAGTCTTTGGAGAAGGGCGGGATATAAATGGGATTTTTTTTTAAAAAAGCTCTTACTCCTTTGTGCTAAATTAAGGGCCCGGGGACTAGGGAGTGCCCCCCAAAGGAGGGACCCTCCCTCTCACAACAATCTGCTGCCACTTTCAATCTCTTATGCCAGCCCTGCTTTTTCTGCTCCTGGCTAAATCACCAACTGCACATATTCCTGCAATCTGAATCCATGAGGTCAGGCAAGTAATAAAAAATGGGCAGCATGTTGGTGGGGCTACAGTAAGGTGACCAGACGTCCCGCTTTCGGCATGACAGTCACGCTTTTTGTAAATTTGTCCTGCGTCATGCCTTCTTTTTTAAATGTCCCACCCTGCCGCCGTTCCTCCCGCCCTCCACACGCCGCACGCCGCTGTGCGCACCCGCCTCCATCGCCTGCC
>JANHFR010001678.1:215053-228843 GCA_032468015.1 Mimophis mahfalensis | reverse complement strand
AGAGGACGGAAGGGCGCATCTGGAATCTTGAAGGGGGGAAACGCGACTCCTAGTCCTTTCCACCTTGTGCCAGGGGTCGTTCTCTTGGGAGAGAGAGAGAGAGAGAGAGAGAGAGAGAGAGAGTGAGTGAGTGTAAATGGGGCGCGGTGGGGGGCAGGAGGGAGAGAGTGTTGCTGAAGTTCCTGAAAGTGTTGCTGAAGTTCCTGAAAGTGACTCTCTGGCAAGCGGGAGTGGAAGCTCTGTGTGTGTGTGTGTGTGTGTGTGAGAGAGAGAGAGAGAGAGAGAGAGAGAATGAGAAAGAGTGAGTGAGAAAGAAAGGACACTGTGGGCGTTTCTTTCTCTTTGTCCTGTTTGTTTTTAATAACTCGGGATCGCGCCGGCTGTTCCGGCAGGGAAAGGAAGCTGCGGGCTTTGGAAACACTCCCCCGCCCACTCCTTCGGATTTGGATCCCGCAGTGGAAAAGAGGCGATGGGGGAAGAGGAGGGCAGAGGGAGAGATGAAGTTTCATTTTATTTAAGCCCCAAGACAAGCTCTGTTAGCCGTTAATTGGACGTCCAACTTTTGGTTTCGGGCATCCGCGGGGGGCAGAAGGAATCGAAGTTCTCCTCATGGATTGGTTTTGTGAAAGTGGAACTACAGCCGCGTGCTCACCCAGGAACACTTGGTTGCTTTGATCCCCCCTACCCCGCCGCCTCAAGGAAAGACAACCGTAGCTCTCTTACGCGGGTTATTTCTACAAATAACCGCAACCAGGAACTGCTCTGCCACCCTCGCCACCTCTTTGCTACACGCCTGGCGGCAAGGGCAGTGGAGCAGTTCCTGATTGCAGTTGGCACTGGAGGAAGCCCCGGGGTGCCAGAGGCCACCTGACAATCAGCTGAGCACCCCGGGAGGCCTGGGTAGCACGGGGCGGGCGGCGGAGGAGCTCCCGACTCCACATGCCACCGAAAGCCGCGGGGCTGCAGAAACAAACCGGCAGCCTGCTGGCTGCCCTGAGCTATCGGGCGGGGTCCTGGAAGGTCGGAAAGGGGGTGTGTGTTTCTCCGCCAGAGCAGGCAGGTCGAAATGAAGCCTGGACAAGCCCCAACGCTCTCGCCCTCCACTTCTGCACACCGCGTGCTGGCCCAAAAGACACGCCTCCGCTGGGCTTGGCCGGCCGTAGGAGAGTCACCTGCACCCACCCCACCCCGCCGCTTCCCAGCAGCAGCAGCTCAGGGGTTCTGTGCCTGGCAGGCTACCCATGCCCAAGCAGCCCCCGGCCCCTCTGCCCTGCAGCAGCGGCAGCTGCATCATCTCTGCTTCCTGCAAAGGGCCGGGCGAGGTGCAGGGAGCCACAGGAGAGGGGTCAAAGAGCCGCATGTGGCTCGTGAGCCGCGGTTTGCTGACCCTTGGGATAGAAGGAAGTGAACTCCTGGCAGTGCGAGCAGAGTTAGATCTATCTATCTATCTGTCTGTCTGTCAGCCTACCTACCAATCTAATTTGGAGATCACCCACTCAATACACCTCAGGGTAGTTTACAAACTAAAAACATAACAGGCCAGTATATTAATCAAAACCATAAAAGGAAAAGATGGCCAAAGAGAGAAAATAACATAACAGCAAAACCATCCTATCATGGGCCCAACACCTAAGAAAAAGAGTCAGATTTTTAAAGCCTGCGTGAGACAGAATAGTGTGGAGGCTGCAATTTCTGAAAGGATGCTGGTCCGAAGGGCAGGTATCGACAAAGAATCCCATCAGATATCTACTGAGTCCTATAAGATGACACTGGTATACTACTCTTGTAATTAGAAGCAATCCTCAACTCCAGATGACATAAAATGTTCTGTAATTCAAGTCTAAAAATCAACAAATATGCAATAAGCTTGCTTTCTCACATTCAAATATTTCTTGGTGTTCTGCTGATTAACAAAACTATGCCTTCTAAATTCCTCACTTGGCATAAAGTCACACTGCACTTCTCTAGTTTTGCTTGTTGTCACGCCTTGTGCCCTTTTAATCAAATATGTCAAACTTATTCCCAAGCACACTTAACGCATCAACATTGCTATGATTTTTGGATTCACTCTTGCAAACTTTCCTTTTATATACGAGGGAGATATTCCAAATGTCAGGTGTGAACGCAGTCTTCAAACACATTTTAACCAAGTTATGCAGACACTCCATAACCAAACCATATTTTAATATTCCTCCAATTACACCATTCGGCCTAATCATGTTTCAACATTCTGATAGCACTTGTGACTTCCTTTTCACCACTTTTTCCCTCATGCTGTACTTTTTATAGCATTTGTTTCAATTTCATTATTTTAGACTAACATTCCCATTTAAATCTCTAAAATACCCCAAGATTCCTTCAATTCCAAACAGACACAATTCCTGGTTCAGCTTTCTTCACCCACTTTCAAAGCCAATTTTGTTTCCATCGTAATTGTTTTGCATTTTCCCCACCTCTTTTAATTCTAAGAGCTCTTTGCGCTCTTTATTTTCTTCACATCTTTTTTTCTTCTATACATATTATACAATCTATTTATCTCATCCTGTGTTTTATAGTATTCATTCCCTTTATATGTATTTTTTTTTCCTCCACCTCTTTCACTATCACTTCAACAATCATCCTATTCATGGAACTTATTGGAAAGATTCTATGGATCTTTCCAATATAAATCTTTTTACTTAGTACCAAACCCTTTGTGTATTCTCTTTATGTTTATTCTTTGTGCAGCAACATTAAGCTATTTCCTAAAGCTTTTTCATATAGGACTCCCTGCAGTCATTCCATTTTCACTCTAATATCTCAAATGTCTTTATTCTCTTCCCCTATTTCCCAAGATTATCTCTTGGAAATGCCAAATAATGATTTGCCCCATATTCAAAATCTCTCATTACTCCTGTATCCTTCACTAATGCTCACAAGTTTTCATCACAAACAATAAGATCAGTCTTTTTTTTTTCTTTCATGACTTTTCAGGTGTATAAATGGATGTGCTTATGATTAAAATATGTATTTGAAATTAACAGAATTTCTAAGCAAGATCTCAATGGCTTAATCACTTTTTTCTGCATTCTCTCAGCATGTTCCCACTCGTCCCTTCACCTCAGTTAACAGCATATTAGATTGCCATTAATCCTGAATGTTGCATAACCTTTCCCTAATGATATTTTCAATTCTTCTTGCTTTCATTCATACCCATAACAACCTAGATGGCACAACTTCCTACTTTTTGACATACAATTTAGGCCATTCATTCAATTAACCGTTCACCCAATTAAACCTATTAAATTAAACCTGTATCTTTGGATTCCAAAGGTAGTGGGCACATATTCATTAACTCCGTTCTACAAGATTCAATTAACTTCATTCAGATGTATTAACACCTTTTCCTTTCCCTGAAATTCACAGACACACACTTTCTTCACTTCACTTTCCTTTCACTTATTAATTCATGCTGTTTATCATTAATCTTTTTGCATTCCAAGTCACTTGTCTTCCATGAGGATGTTATGGTTGTATCGAATCACCACATTTTTATGTAACACATTTTTAATAAGACAAAGTATAGGCGACATTACCACCCATATTAATGCCCATCACATGCTTATCTTATTTTGTTAATGATTAAGGGTAATTAATATTTATTAAGTTTGGGCATATTTTTATCAATATGCCACACAGACTTGACCTTAGCCTAAGAACAAAGAGTTGGGACTTAACTGCTTGAAAATGAAAGTGCTCCTTTTCTCAAAGAAAATTCTTAGAGTATAAATAGGAAATAAATGTTTTCCAAATTGTGTAGATATCTACTCAATATGTCCATAAATTTCCTTCAAATTTAAATATTCTTATCTATTTTTCATAAATACTTTCACATTTATATATGCTCGAGTATTTCCTGAATGCAGCAAATATGTGAGACCATAACACATGCAATTATTAGATTTCCTACAAGGCAAATATTTAGATTCTTGTTGCAATCCATCTATACAATGCAAAAATACTGCGTTTTTTGTTGTTTTGTGCTCTGACTTATATAGTCCTTTGAACCTATTCAGTCCATATTTTTTAGAATTGTATTGCGAATCCCTCTCTCTATTCCAAATGCTCTCCTTTGGATAGAATTAAGAAGTTCCTCTACTGTATAGAGCAGCCTGAATGAGAAACTTCGACCAAAAATCCTAGTTAAAATAATCCTTTTAGATGAAAATGTGGCTCAGGTGAATTTTGATGGAAAAGTTAACAGATGAGGAAACTTTTCTTTCAATTAACGAACAGTTTTGTGTCATGTTGATAATGCACAGGATTCTTCTCAGTAAACACATTTCATCTTGTGTCAAATAATGCACAGAGGAATCCAACTAATTTAATGAACATGATAGCCATCAATAAGAAACACTGGATGATACTGGGAACAGAATATGTAGAATTGTCCCCAGTGGGATCCATGTCTTCTAATACGGTTTCAATTCTTCATCAGAGAGGATCTTAGGACTGTAATTCCAATGTATCTCCCAAGAGATTCTGCTTTGGGCTTGTATTCCCTGACAGATCTTACAAATCCTGTAAGTAACATAAATAATTCATAAAGACTACTGATAAAACAAACACAGTTGGGGGAAAATGATAAATACATTCAATGCAAAGCAAATGAGTTGTACTTGCTACTCGGTTGTTTGCTTTCCTCTGATCTTTTTACAACTGTTTCAAAGCCAAGACTCATCAAGTTACTTTATCACCAATATTATCACCAGTTGTTTTTTTTTTACTGAATAATTCAGCTTTTCTTCAGTGCTCGGTTTTAGAAATTCTTTCTATAGGTGTATCTCTCTGCATTACTTGTTCACAAATTGTGATTACAAAATGTCTAGGATGTTTGCTTTGGACTGCTTGTGCTTATCACATTTTCCTTGCCAGGATACCCAGTTCACTCATAACACAGGGTTTATCCCCAAGACTCTCATCAACTATCTTGAACAATGACGTCTCTGGTCATGGCTGACCTCTTGCACAGGAGAGTAAAATATGGGCCAGAAACCATAGCTGAAAAGATGGACATTTCAGCTTAGCATTGCGTAGGGGCATGGCTTAAGTAGCCACATCCCAGCTTCTGAAAAAATAATACCTTACCAAAGCATGAGTTCTTACATTTGTACTAAAAAGAAAATCCATGAAAAGCAAAGAGCTTCATTTCTGAATACTGCCATCACACGTTTGGAGATTCAACTTCAAATATTTTTTTAAAAAAGGGAGTTTGGATGTACATATAAAATTCTCCCTGGTCATATCATTGAGCACAGGGGTTTCAAACTCACATTATCACGGCTGCATCATGTGATGTATTGGGACTTTTTCCCTTCACTAAACTGAGTATGGACGTGGCCAGCACATGATGCATCTGACCCGCAGGCCGGGAGTTTGACAGCCCTGATCTAGCAAGTCCCAGGAAATGGGCCTTCTCCGCCATAGCACCTACTCTTTAAAACAGTACCCTTCTAGGCCAGGGGTGTCTAACTTGCATCATCACGGTGATGTCACATAACATATTACTTTTCTCCTTCTCTAAACTGGGCGAGGGCATGGACAGCATGTGACGCATCCAGCCCATGGGCTGGGAGTTTGACATTCCTGTTCTAGGCATCTCCAGGCACCCACACATTACTGTCCTTTAGAATAGCATTAAAATATGGTTCTTATACAACCCTTGGATAGAGGAAGTCAATTGCTTGTTTTTATCAACATGGGGAGAAGACGGAATTGGCTGTTAAGCTACCCAGAGGAGTTCTAACTGACTGACCTGGAAATCTGGAAAAAAAAAAGTATTTATTTATTTTATTTATTTTTATTAAATTTATATACCGCCCTTCTCCCTAGGGACTCAGGGTGGTGTACAGGGCATTAAAACAAAAACATATACAATTAAAACAAAATTAAATTAAACACACTGCCACATACAACATATAGTTAAAATAACTACCACCACCCCCTCAGTCCAGGCCTGCCATGGTAAATAACCACCACCCCCTCAGTCCAGGCCTGCCACAGTAAATAACCAAGTTTTTAACTCCCTGCAGAAGGAGGAGAGGTCGGGGGCCGTCCAAAGATCTGCCGGAAGTTGATTCCATAAGGCAGGCGCCCCAACAGAGAACGCCCTCCCCCTAGGCGCTGCCCACCAGCACTCCGTAACTGGCAGCACCCGAAGGAGGCCCACCCTGTGCGAATGAACCGGGCGGTGGGAAGATGATGCCGGCAGCAGGTGTCCCCTCAAATATTCCGGTCCCAAGCCACTCAGGGCTTTATAGGTCATAACCAGCACCTTGAAACTCACCCGGAGGGCAATATAGGAACTTCCTCCATATAATTATAAACAGAGTGATTATATTTTCTCAAGATCTAATATGAGCACCTGCTGGCTCCATTATTTTTTTTTCTTGAAAAGCATTACATTTGCTGTCCCACCTGCAATCAGGAATAAGTTCAATGACAGGCATTAAATTAGACATAGCTTAAATAAGTAAGTAAATATTCCCATTTGAAATTTCATGCAGTTTTAAAAATAGTTTGCTACTACTGTCAGGGAAGTCCAAAACAGAATCTCTTTGGAATTCTGCTTCAATTATAATTTGGACAGCTGCAATCCTGAAAACACCTGGTTTGAAAAGCTTGCACTGTATCACTTTCTGGAACTAATGCAAATGTCACAACTGCTCTTATTTACTTTTTAAAACTTACTATCTTCTTCTGAACACTTTACTCTTGACAGTTTGCCAAGGGCATCTATGTAAATGAAATCCAGGCTCTTTTAGCAGGCCATGGAACAGGATGATGTGTTAGGGGGTTTGGGTTTTTTTAGTTCATTAGTATTTTATATTTGTGGGTCCTTCAAAGCAAGCAGTTAAAGTACTGTTATGGCTGGTTTTTCTTCATTTTTTGGTCTAAAAATGCATTTAATATACATTAATGTTGCCTAATGTTGCCATGGCAATTGGGGCAACTTATATACTTATTGATTGGTCCATTAATAATTAAATCATGGTTTGCTCTAACAAGATCCACAAGGCCTTATATTTTAAAAAAGTGATATTTTTAAAAGGAAACAAACCTTGGTGACAATTCTGTAAGTGATGAATGTCTCAATGGCAGTAATATAGCTTTCTGGATCATCAACCGTTATGAAAAGATCCTTTCCTTCTGGCTCATCCTCAAATTTGTACTGATTTATCATTGAAGATGGAGATGTTGGCATCGAAGGACTGAACGAGTTCGCCTCCATGAGTGACGCATCCTGTGAAAATAAATAAGGCAATGGGGGGAAAAGTAATCAGGGTTACCAAAAGATAATGCCACAAAAGCAACGTGGGACTGCTGCCATAATATACAACTGATGAATCACAGTCTGTGAGGTAAAATACACAAGACTTGTATTTCACGCTCAGTCTGACTTTTTTTTTTAAATGAGTCACAAAAGACTAGTTGCCATTAATGAATGTCATGCTGCTTTGTCCAGGAGTTGAAGGAAAAAATGATATATATTGAGTCAGTTCTGAAATTGCAGCTTAAATAATAGATTTATATAGCTCCTTATTTGGTGAGAAAGAACAGTATCAATAGTGCTATGTGTACATACTTACAATTATGTCTCCTAGAGAAGTAATTATATTAAGCATTACTGCTATAGAATTGACCAGCCTTTTTTTTTACCCCTTCTCTATGGAACAATTATTCCAGAGTTTTTAAAGGCAGTTCCCTAACACTTCACTTTGTTGGCAAAAAGATCTCAGCCAGCTGTTCTTTTCTTTTCTGGCCTGAAAAACAGGCTGTTCACTTCTCAAAAATCAGCCAGAGAGAGGTGGAAGACATAGCAATCAATCAATGAGCTACAATAGCCTTTTTGTCTTGAAAATACACTTGGAATTGGGGTCTAAAACTTTCCCTCATCTCCAAAGTTCACCCATTTTCTTCTTTCCAGCGAGAGTTCCCTTGTAGTATAGCACGGAATTTAGCCCTGCAGATCACTTTTTTCTTATACAATGCTGATTGAATCATACAATGGTAATGTTGCCTGTATCTTTTCCTTGGAGATTATAATACAAAGTGCTAAGCAACTAAAAAACAACAACCAATAACGGTACTTCTGGAAATCACTGAATTGCTATAGAAGCCCTCATTTGCAATCTTGCAGAACAGAGGTCTAACGCATATATACAGTCTCCAATTTGGTGCTATCAAGACATATATTAATTTGATTTTTATCCTGCCTTTAGTATTGTTTTTTAAGCAGCTTAAGGCAGCAAACATATTTAATACTATTTCTTTTCCTGTTTTCCTCACAACAACCCTGTGAGGGTTGGGTTGAGAAAGAATGACTGGACCCAAGGGATCCAGTCAGCTTCTCATGCCAATAGCAGGACTAGAACTCATGGCCTCTTGGTTCCTAGATCAACACTTTAACCACACTATAATAACCAGCACAAATGGTTTTCTTAGTTTTACTATGAGTTAACTTGATTAACCAACTTAACTAATTTTAACCAGGCCACCATTTTTCACGAGCCCTGCACTGTAATAATAAGGCTTAACCCAGAGGTGATTTTAAGCGTGTGATATTTTAAAAAGTACTCGGAATTATCCTACCCAATTTTCAAAAATCATTATCTGCAGGTTTTTTGATCTTGAAGTATGATGCATTAGCTCATTCCTACAATGTTATGATTGACTATCCTCATTCTAGGGGGAATTGACTTTCAAAGAATATTAGGTACCAAATGCAACTGAATGGGGTCCCTCTGTTTATGGAACCTTATATTGTGATAGGTCAATAAAAATGTTATGTAAAATACACATTTCTTTAACAACAACCCAACAGCTCAACAACGAATACTACCATAATTTATATTTCAGCAGCTAAAATATACCGGTTCAACCATTACAGGTAATCCTTGACTTATAACTATACATTTAGCAACTCTTCAAAGTTACAGTGGCACTGAAAAAAGTGACTTATGATTGGTTCCTGGGCTTACAACAATCAAAATGGCAATTGGCTCACATTTATGATGGGTACGGCATCCTGGGGTCATGTGACTGCTATCTGCAACCTTCCAAGTCAGCTTCAGACAAGCAAAATTAAAAGGGGAAGCTGGATTTGGTTAAAGACCATGTGATTCACTTAACAGCGATTAGCTTAAGAAATGTGGTAAAGAAGTCACTTAACCACCATCTTGCTTGGCAAATTTTGATCTTTATTATGGTTGTAAGTCAAGGATGAGATATAGCTGGTCACAAGGAACTTTCTTACTGTGGCATAACTGTTCTGCCAAGAAACACTCTCAAGACACTATATTTATTCAGACATAATCTTATTATCCTTTGGAGTAGTGGTTTTTTAACACCCCTTTTCATTATCAGAATAATTGTTTCTGTATATTGTTTTCCTGATTAGGGAGATTGGAGACAAATTTTTTATTATCAAGACTGGAAATTTTCCTCTACAGAAACCAAAGGGAAAGACAAAAAAAGAAAAGATAGATCCAGTCTACTAAGACCACAGAGACTTTTAAGGAAAGGCAAAAGAAACCTGAAGTGAAGTTGAAGGAGAAAAAAAAATTAAAGGTAATGCTACAAAATCTGTGCAGATCTGTCAAGTTCAATTTTCTTCTTTCTCCATTTTTCTGACCTTATGTTAAGTTTTCTGACCCTTTCTCTTACAGCTTGTTCCTGATGAATGCCTTTCCTTCTGAAATCCTTTCTCTTTTATTATATTCGAGCACCTTCTTACTTCACATCTATTCACTTTAGCTTTTTCTCTCTCTCCCTATCGATTGGCTTTCGTTTGTACTTTCCCTTTTCCCCCCCTCCGTGTCTTCCACAATGTGTCTTCCACTGCTGATTGTAATCCTGCAGACAAACCTAGTTAAATTTTCATTTTTTTGAAGCTGTGGATATATTGGAGAGAGACTGGCAGAGCCAGGGGGTGGAGTCAAGCAAGGAATTAGTCTGCAATCCACACATGGGCATAAGAGGGCAAACTCCAATTCCCCTTTTACTACCGTTGAACCTTAACTACGAGTACTCTAACCCAGGTGAGAACTGTCCATCTGAGAAGATTCCTGCATATAGGCTTGAGCAATAAACCAGCTAATTGGACTCTTCACATGTGGTCTTGGTTGTTCATGCCTGACAGAGTGATTTCAATAGTAATTTAAAGCATTTTTCTCTCATTAGTTAGTTGTCATGGTTAAACTCACACATCTGTATAAAAAACCTATTGCATAACGTGGAAAACAAAGTCATGGACAGGTTACCTCAAGGAATTTTTTTTTTGTAGCTAAGTCACTCATCTCTTCCCACTTCAGTCAGCTAGCATACAAATTAGCTCTTTCTCTTCAGTGCCAATTCTATCAGAACCTTTACATTACAGACTATTAGGTTCATGAGTTCCAAATCCAAAAACAAAACTGTAATGAGTAACTAATCAATATAACCTATTAAATATTTTTTGAGACTTTTCTTTAAAGGCAGTAAACTGCACTTCATGAACAGTTGACAATTTATGGGGAAGATAGTACAAAGGGTATTTAAAGCTAACATTTAAAGCACTCAAATAAATAATAGTGTTGTAATGTATTTAGCACGTTACTCAATTCACTAAGAAACATAAGGAGCTCAGAGACCAGCAGCAGGTATAGGGCAGGTTTTCCTGAAGTGAACTGTTTTACACAGCGTTTAGCTATAGGAGATACACAAAGAGAATCAGAGAGACTCTTTCACCATAAAGAAATCCAGCATTTTGGAGGCTGCTTGCCACTGGAAAGAGAGCAAGAAATGTGTTATATGGGCTCCACCAGTTAAGGTTCAACGGCAGTCAAAGGGTACCTTTTTTTGCACAGATACCAATTCATTTGGGACTAAAAACAGCACATCTCTGCATTGAAAAGAGAACGCAGTGAGAAAAGAATTCATTTGCAGCTTGTGCACAGAGTTCATATAGATCAGGGTTAGATGGATCCTCAAATCATTGGTAGGGAAAGAAAAATAGGCACACCTTATTAGTAACTGGTTTGTCAATGCTGTTGAATTGGGTTTGGCCAGGGTGCTCCTTGGCTCCCGAAATGCCAGTTCTCTTAGAGCTGGGGATCAAGACTAGTTTAAAGGCTGCAAAGAAATAAACCATGCTGGATTCTGGCTGAAGCTGGCTGACTAGGAAAATCCAGGTCAATAGATCTCCATGAAATACCCAGGGAAACCGGAAGGAAATGTACATTCCCGTAAGATCTAGCAATCTTCTTAGAGCAGCACTGCAAATCCAACTCAATGGACGATCCTCTGCTTGAGGATATGGACTGGTTCAAGTCTTCTTCGTGGGGTGAACTATATGTGGATTCAGATGACACAAAAGGTTTCTCTGTGAAAATCGGGAGGAAAGGAGGTTATATGTATTGCTCTTCCACTAAGACCCAGCAATCAATGAGGCAAAGGAGAAAAAGAACTGAGTGGAAAGGTCAGCCTTGTGAAGTTTTTAATATAAATTTTATTCCCTGTCGCTACTAATATTTCCGGGGCCCTTTTCCTAACCAGATATCCTTGCCTGACTCTGGTGTTCTGCAGAACAGAATGGTTATTTTGCAATCAGTGCCTCTGACCTCTTGGCTTACAAATTCAGTATTCAGCACCAAAGGAGGATAATATTGTATACAGAAGGCTCTGTGTGGGGTAAACACTAGGAGGGAATTGCTGGAGGGAGAAATGAGGAATCTTTGTTATTTTAAAATCACAGTTGGAGTAAGTTCTTCCTTTAGCAGCCCTGAAAGCAGCATCCTGAACTGTCTGGGAGGACCTTCCAACGTTCTAGAGAAGCACTGTCTCCAGGACCTTCCTTAAATTAATTCAGAATCCATAGTAGACTTATGTAATTATTTCCTTAACACCAATAACCTGTCGAGATCACCCTTGACTATACACGTCATCATTATTACTTACACAACTTTATCTCAAGCCATGGTGGTGCAGTGGTTAAAATGTAGTATTGCAGGCAAATTCTGCCGACTGTCAGCAGTTCGATTCTCACTGGCTCAAGGTTGACTCAGCCTTCCATCCTTACGAAGTCAGTAAAATGAGGACCCAGATTGTTGGGCACAATATGCTGACTCTCTGAACTGCCTGAGAGAGCTATAAAGCATGGTAAAGCGGTTTATAAGTCTAAAAGAAAAAGCAAGTGCTATTGCTATTGTTAGTTAGCATGTTATCGTATTTTCATATCAAAGAGCATTTAAGACTGAAAGAATGTGGATTGTCTAAGAGGCATGAACTAGGACCTGATCTCCTCATAATTCACACTGTTTGACTACACTACACAACACTAGCTCCCAGGAGGTCATTGGGCTAATTACCCTGAACTGATTTCAAAGGAAGTAATCTGATGCAACTAGAAACATATTTTTCCTTAGATACAGTACAGAAAGGTTCTAAGAATGCGAGTCCTAACTTTCATGTACAACAGGAACATGGTATGTCCCACGTTATCAACTTCTAAGACTCCGTTCAAAGTTTTTGTGCTCTAGGGGCATCTTTATGCCACACAGCCAAGCATTTTCTAAAATGTATGTACTTCGAGTTTATATTTTGAGTAATAATCTGGATTATTAAACTTGACAGTTTTAAGATTCTCATTTTTCACTACTTAGAGAGCTATTTTATTTCCACTGAGCAAGCAGCAAGGAATGATATATGAAGTCAATTTGTTACCAGGTATTTGTGTGCTAAGAAAATAATGTTTTGGTTAGGCAGCAAACTTTGCAGATGAATACATGGAGCAGTATGACAACAAGGGAATTTCCTTCCTATTAATATTGATTTTGCAGGAACACTTCTATTAATGTTTGCAAAATCCAGAGACAACAATAAGCTATCTTTAAAATAACCAATACAAGCATCTGAAGTGGTATTTCAAGGCTATGTTTTCTAAAATTTTTGGAGTTAGTGAAGTAAGCAAGCTGTGTCCATGAAGGCTTGGAACTAAACAATTGATTGGAGAGCAGGCAAACTGATCTGAGAAAGTGTAGGTACTTAACTGCAAAATAAGCTGAAAAGCTCTAAATGAAGGTGAATGCAATGATTTAATGTATGAATTCAAAATCCCTGCATAAATCATTACAAGCTTAAGCATTTCCTTTCCCCACTCTATTGTCTCTATGAGGGGAAAAAAATGGAATCCCTCATTCCAGGACTCATCATTCACTAAATATAACATAAAATCATTCCTGAAAGCTAAACCAGAATATCAGAAAATGGAGAGCAGAATATTTGTGATTACTTTTTCCCTTGCTCTTAACTTCCCTTTTCTACCAAATCCTCAGAGATCTCAGTGCCACTTTGCAAAACACTAGATGGTGTTTTGTTTCTGTATCCCTACCAAAAAAGAATTTTTAGGGGGTAAATAGCGGGGGAAATTATTGTTGGGGTTACTATTACTATCAGTAGTAGTATTTTGCTTTTCTGAATCAGTCATAACAGGTGACTGGGCTTACCTGGTCATCTGATCTCAGAAAATGAAAGATGGGATCTGGTCCAGAGGTGGGTTTCAAAAATCGCAGCAACTGGTTCTCTGCCTGGTTGCTGGGTGGGCGTGGCCATGATGGGCATGGCCTGGTTGACTGGTTCTTGGGTGGGCGTGGCTTCCTGGAGGCTGGAAATAGCCCTGTTTACTGGTACACATTAAAGGTAAAGGTTCCCCTCGCACATACGTGCTAGTCGTTCCCGACTCTAGGGGGTGGTGCTCATCTCTGTTTCAAAGC
>JANHFR010001678.1:181430-193814 GCA_032468015.1 Mimophis mahfalensis | reverse complement strand
GGAGTTGAAGTCCACGCATCTTCAAACTGCCAAGGTTGAGAAACACTTTACTAGATGGTCCTATCCACTTTACTAGCACACTCACTTCCAAAATCCATCTCACAACCCACCCCCCAAAAAAGCAGTTGGAGAACTTAAGCACAGTGACTGCTGTGGAGAGCAACTTCATGTTTGTTTTGGGTAATGGCTCATTTAATCCTAAGTATGAATTCTTAAAGCTCCAGCTTTAGAACGAAATGGAAAGATGGAACAGGGAAGTTAAAAAAGGGGCTAGAGAATATTCTTTTGTTGAGCTCCTCTTAGTTCCTCTGGGAACCATCCTTCAGCTCCTTGTGAGCAGAATTCCATATGCCTTATTTCCCATCAGCTTGAGAGATAACCTTGGCTGCCCCGCAGGTATCAATGCGTAACTCGGCGCTGGGTTGCCTCCTATTCCTTTAGAATCCGTGGTTTTCTATAGTGGCACAGCTGCGGTTTTATTATTGCTTTGTGATGTTTTAATATTCATTTGAATATTATTGCACATTAGAAACTCTATTATAACTGTTACTAAGGACATGAGCCCCTCCAAGTGTCATTTATTTTATCAGATCACAGCTGCAGCATGACAAAAAGCCTTGGGCCGCCACAGTGGGAAAGCTAAGGGAATCAGCATCTTGAAAAATTGTGGAGAAAAATCTTTAAAGGGGGGGGGGGAAGTGGTTTTGCAAGCATTTTGGCACAGCTATAAACACCCTTGGGTTTCTTTCCCTGCATCTGACTTGTTCCCTCTTGTTTATTTTTAATTGCCAAAGGGTTTTCCAAATTGGTTAGCAGAAATAAAGAATGCTGATACAATTTTCAAGTGTTTCAAGAATGTCTGCAGTATATGATGAAAAGCTCTGCCAAACAAAGAACTTCTTAAAAAGATGTCGGAAATTTGTTTTCCTTTGTTCGGATGTAGTGCAATTATATTTTTCATTGTGGTTACAGTTCCAGATACTCCCTCTTCCTTCCCACTCAGAGACGAATATTGAGTTGGAAAGAATACAGGGGGAAAAGGGTCTAAAATTATGATGGAATTGGAAGTTCTCCTTATAATGGAAGATTAAAGATTGGCTTTTGTTTCTGGTTAATTGGAAAAAAAATAACAACAAAGATGGGACATATAATGGCACCTCATTTTGCAACTGAAGTATATCTGTTTTTGTATGCTGTTGAAAAGCCTTTTCTTCCTCATGGATGAACCAGAATGATGCTATTCAGCCAGTAAAAAAGAAAAAAAGTAACTGCCTGAATTTAAAAAAAAGTAAAATAGATATTGGGATTGGGGCAATCACCTGGATGAGGAAGATGGCTCCAGTCCTGGTTTCATTCTCTGGAATAGTGGTTTTGCACCTGCTATTTGTACTGAAAGAACAGAACTTTTAATGTGAATAGAAGTTTTCTTTCTTTGCAAACAACTAATATACAAACCTCAGTACAGAGCAGCTTCTCCACCAGTTCCCAAGATGAATGTTCTCCTGCCTACTATTTTCTTTGGTATAATAGCTATACATTTATAAATTGCATTAATGCCATCGTATTTAATTTGACTGTTAGTTTTGTTGTTGTTGCATCATAAATAGTAAGGGGTGATAACATTGCATCAGCTCAACGATCTGCCCCTTGTGAGATTTAGCCAGTTTTCTGCAAATCTCTGTTATGAAAATTTTGGTTCATGATTTTCTACTAATGACAATGCTGGTAGAGCATGTTTCCCATCAGTCTACAGTGAAATGTCTTCTGTAGTCATTTAGACACTCATTTCATTTTCCTAGTATTAGAGATATATATTTTTCTTTTTCCTTGGTGGAAGATGGAATTGGGCTACTGTGGATTTTTTAATTTTTCCCACTTCTGGGACTGAAGCGTTATGCTCATTTATGTTACATTTAGTCTCTAATTTTAAAGAAGAGAAATAAACAAATGCTTCATTCTTCAGAGAATGAAGGGTTGGGTTAGATACTAGGTAGGTATCGCATTTCATCATTTAAAAGATGTGAAAGGAATTTAATCATGATAATATAATCTCACATTTCAGTATTTTTACAATCTCACAACTGCTCTAGAATCTGGTAAGGCTCATATTCTAAATGAATGTCTCTTGCTCTTCAAGCTAGTGCATGTAATCTGTCCTAATAAATGAGAAGTGATGAAAATAACTAGTGACACCCTTCCTCCTAGGTAGACCAAGTCCAGAGGGAAAGATGAAGTGAGGAGAAAATCCTGACATGGTAATGATGATTTATTGCCCAAAGGTCTCTGGGCAAAACGTTACACTAATATTGCCCCCATAAGCAAACACGGTACTTGTGAGATTTATGACTGAAGGGAGGTTTGAACTAGGAAATTCCTTGTAGTTCTCAGATTTCTCTTTATTTTCAACACACAGTGGAGGAACTAGTATTATATGCTTGAAACATTAAGGGAAATATGAAGGAGTAGGACACGGTAGGACTTTTGCTGCAATAGCTGTGATTGCAGGGGCTTGCATTGGCACTTCTTGTGTCCTGGAAATCGCCTACAAAAAGAAAGAGCCTAAGTTCCTTGTGTGGAGAGAGTAACAGAAACATATTCCTCCTGGAAACACTGACAATGAAAAGGGAGTTCCTACTTTAGTGTGGGAGATTTTTTTTCTTGGATGTGCACGTGTTCCTTCAGAAGCTTCTCCTTTGTACTAAGGTGCTAGCTGAGCCATGGCTTAGCAGTAGGGAGAGTAAGGAACCAAGGGTGCAACAAATCCTATCAGTAGACACTGAAGGGAAAGCAGAAAGTGAATAAGGATTTGCTTTTGAGCAGGACAATATTAGAGCAATCTTGGGAGGTCATTGACTAAACAGGTCATTGAGTATCCATCTTTAAAAGCCCTCCCTTTCAGAAAGCAGGTGGCTTTCTACTGTGAAAGATGTCCAGAATTTTGTTCAATGGGACTGAATAAAACAGGCCACATTTGACGACTTCTGTTAAGACATTTAGGAGTAGTTCAACATGGAAAAACCTGCATGCGGTCTTTGTGGGGTCTATCAGGCAGACCACTTTATTTAGAGCGCCTGATTTAAATGGATGGGATCTTTTACCTCATGAATTCAAATTATGACCTCTTTAAATCAGAATTCATGGACTCAATGAAACTTATGCGTTATCATTTTGTTGGAAATTAAAACCCACCCTTCTCCTAGAAAAATGAAATATTTTAGGATATATTAAAAAGGCAGAGCATTTCCCCTAAAAGAGAAGTAGAAACTCAGAGAGGGAGAAACTCAGGCCCCCCGCCCCCCATTTGTTAATGGGCCATTAAAGCCTGGGCCAGGCTCTACATAACAAAGATCTACCTCCTTCAGACAGAGCCATTCAGTTGCCCTTCATTGCACCACCCACCAAGTTTCAACTAAACTTAGCACACAGACAACCTACAAACTAGCTTATAGTCCTACTTTAGCTTTCCTTGGCTTTACAGACTTGTGAAGGTCACGAATGTGAAAATTGGTTGCAAAATTACCTTTTCAACATCATTTTAACTGCAAGCAGTCACTAAATAAGGTTTATCTTATTTTGTGGATTTACAGGATTGCTTTTTGTTAAATATTTTGCAGAGCAGGTTTACTCTGCGTTAATGGAACCTTGCATATAGGATCAAGTGGTGGATCATAGTGGAGACGTAGAGAGAGATCACAGGCGTAGATATTGAGAAGACAGCTTTATTTACAACTTATCTACATGAGGTAGTCAGACATACATAAACAAAACAGAAAGTAAAGCCTAGGGCTATGGGCCCGACATAGAACAGCTCCCTACATCTAATACAACACCACCACATGGTTCGGAGTATGAGCCTCCAGTATTTATACCTTCTCATGGTAATGATGATTGACACATCAGGTGGGTCTTCCAGGACGGTTGAAATCTGCCCAGTACCAGATCATCTGTCTCCAACTTGTTAGTGTGTGTGTGTGTGTGACCGGGACCTCGTCAGCCATCTTAAGTACACTTTTACAATACAAACATTTTTTTAATAAAGGGTGAAGTGAAATAATTTAACACTTTTATTGTCTTGGTTACACTTTAAAATCCAAGGAAGAGGCTAGTTTCCAGAACAAAGTATTTATCTTTCATTACTGCCTTTCTTAACAGGTCACCTTTTTCCTTCATGGACCCAGTCCTTGACCCATGACTTAGTTTCTTCTATTGAAAATTCAATCTATGTCTGAATTTACTGATGGAAAATTAGGATAATATTTTTAGTTTAGTTGTTCAATGATTAATAATGAATACATATAAATAAAGAGATGGAAGTAATTGAATTAATGATAATAAACTAGTAATAGTATGCCTAGAAAGTTTCTGATGGCTGGATGTAAAAGAAAAATGAAATGACATAGTAATGGGGAAGTAATTTTTAATTTTTAAGATAATGGGGATATAACTATTAAGGAGGGAATATTGGCAAATAATTGTATGTTAACAATTTTATGATGAATTGAAAAACTAGTTAAGTAATGAGCTACTTATTGAATTGATGTAAACGAAGCTATTTAAATTTGAGGTAAGCTCCCCCAAAAGAGTGGATATTGAATATGTAAAATTAATATTATTAGTATGATGTTAAATCCTGGCAAACAAAAGTACTATAATAATCTTTATGATGAAATTGTTAAGTTGTCTAAGCAGTGAATTTTAACATTGAATTGGATGCAAACAAAGATATTTAAATTGGCGTTTCAAGAAGATATCGAATATGTCAAAATTTTTAATATTTGAGTATTATGTGAAGATATATGGAAATTATGTTTTTAAATAACACCTGAAACAACTCTGTCCACGCAAGGAGGTTGTATGTAACCCAAAAACAATAAAAAACATATGGGGGAAAAAAAGAACATTCAATCTATGTCAACAGAAACCTTATTTTAAGCTTTGGGGTTCAAGTTAGTATTGGCTTCAAGCAGGTCTAATTAACACCAGTCAATATTTCCAAAGGTGGAGATAATGGGAGGTGTAGGCCAGTACTTGCAGGAGCACCTCCTGCCAGCGTCGGCTCCTCACTGCCTGGTTCGTGCACACAGAGTCGGCCTCCTCCGGGTGCTGTCAGCTAAGCAGTGTCAGCTGGCGGCGCCTAGGGGGAGGGCCTTCTCTGTGGGCGCTCCCACCCTATGGAATCAACTACCCGGTGGAACTTCGGACGGCCCCTGATCTCCACTCCTTCCGGGAGTTAAAGACCTGGCTTTTCCGGATGGCTGGCCTTGGCTGATGGGGTGGGGGTGGTAGTTTTAACGGGGTATTGCTTATTGAATTTGTTTGTTTAATCTTCTTTTTAATTTTGTTGTCCTGCTTCATTGTTGTTTTTATTGTTCACCGCCCTGAGTCCTTTGGGAGAAGGGTGGTATACAAATTCAATAAATGAAATGCAATGAAATCTGGAGGAGTTTTCCATGTTTCTTTTAGTCACTTGGCTATACATTTAATTTATAATTCTATGTATGTGGAGTCCTCGGAGCTTCCTAAGCTTGGTTGTTTACTTGAAGCTGTTTCACTGATGTTACCTAGTTGGGTAATGAAACATCTGTGAGCAAACAACCAAGGACTCCACAATTCAATCCTGAGCTATAGATATTCCCTTCTGCTGGTATTGTATATATGCCCGTCTCATTTTCTTTCCATCTTTGTTTGAAACAAGACAGATAAGATTAGCAATTAGCTACTGTATATTTGGAATGGTTTCTCCTTTATGTACCTCAGCTTTTCCCAATTACTATACTACAGTTCTTAGATTTTTCTAGCCATCTGCCATAAGGATTTTTCTGCACCAAGAATTTCAGCACACTTTTTAACATTATTGCTATTAATCTACCACCACAGAGAGATGGCTTCTGAATTTATCTTGGTAGGTCTGCAGGCAACAGCTGCACAACCCAAATTTCGAATCATTGTGTTAAATCAACCTTTTTCCCTAGTCTCTTCTCATCAATTTGTCACCTAGATAAGCCCAACCATCCCCAGAAGCAGGGTCCCATTATGCACAGTTCTGGCTGTTTCCTTCCACAGATTTTCATCAACCTGCACAGAGATTGTTTCACCCCAAGACATATGCTGTTGTTTTCTTGCCTTTTTCTTACTCTGTAGCATGCAGAAACATTCCCAGGCTACTTATCATTCTAAAAATGGAGTTGGTTGTATATAGCTCTGTTTCACCTGTTATACAGTACTGGGAGCTCCGGTGTATATTTTGAAACTTCCATATCTCATTTCCAGGCAGCCAATGAAATAAAAAAAAATTCCAAATGAGTAAAGAAATGCAAGGGAATATCAGAACTGGCATAGCAAGCAATAGCCATGAACAGGGGTTATTTTGCTGTTGAAAAACTCAGCTTTCCCACTCTCATTTTAAAACTATCCTTAATATTGTGGAGGCGGCACAGTGGCTCAGCCATTAAGACACTGGGCTTGTTGGTTGGAAATCGGCAGCCCAGGTTCGAAACCTGAGTACCACGTGAAGGGATGAGCTCCCATCCCAGCTCCTTGATTTCCTTGGATCTACTTAGCCATTTTTATGGGATAGGGATTCTACTGCAAAGTGTAAAGAATAACTTTTTTTTTAAATAAAAGAATAACTGGAAATTAGCAATAACTGGAGTAGAAGCAAGAAAATTTGAAAATCCCAGAGATTGTGAACTTGAATGAATCAAACCATTATTCTTTTTAAATTGTGTGACACATTATTGTGCATCGTTTCGACTGTGTGCAAATGGTGTGTGAGGCGGTAACCTCCTTTAGTCCTTGTTCAATTCAGTCAGCAGCACCCACCAGCGGTTCTGAATAATTTCTTGCAACCATGTGTATTCTTTGACTAACTTCTCAAATTCTGGCCCCAGGATCTCATAATTCAAAAGGATCTTGTGGGAAGTGACTAGATCTTGTTCTTTCCAACTCAAGCCACTCTACAGTTTGTCCCTGATCATCCAATGCACGTTCATTATCTCAGGTGTGTAAATTTGTGACAGAATCTTCAGTTCCTCGAACCGTATCTTCAGCAACAACGCATTACATTTAATCTCCATACACTGGGTGTTGAGCTGGTCCAGTTTGGACTGGACACAAGGCAAAACTCATGAGTCAACCATTTCAGGAGGCCTAAATAACACAACAAGACTTGGGGATAAGCCACTTTCTGCTGTTCCAGGTATCTGATCAGCTCTTCCTGCTGAGCAATGGCCTCCTTCAGATGCTGCTTCTCAGTGGCTAAGGTTTCCACCAAGGCACCAAGCAGAATCATCTGGGCTGCGTCCCCACCGTTATCACTCTTGGGACGAAAGTAACTGACCATGTCCAAACATTTGGAACCAATGTTTGGAATCAATATTCGATATTGGAATCAATATCAAGCCATTCTGATACTGGGCTTCAATAAAACTCTGGTCCCAGTATATTTCCCCATAGCTTTGAGATGCTTCAGGTATTAGCAATAGCAATAGCATTAAATTTGTATACCGCTTATCAGGGCTTTCAACCCTCTGTAAGTGGTTTACAGAGTCAGCCTCTTGCTCCCAACAATCTGGGCCCTCATTTTACCCACCTTGGAAGACTGGAAGGCTGAGTCAACCTTGAGCCTGGTGGGATTCGAACTGCCTAATTGCAGGCAGCTACCAGCTAGGTACTACATACAGCACTTTACTTGCTGTAGCACCACGGCTCATTAGGATGAGCCTCCCATTTCACCTTTAACTGATTTTGTAATATGCCATGGCAGAGAAAGGAAGAAAGAGAGTTTATTATTATTCCCGTTTTTTGCCTGCCACTAGTGAAAGAAAAAAAAAAATTGCATATAAAAAGTTTTTGCCTGACAGCAGATACATTTGCATAGACAGGTTCTACAAACTTTTACTAATCAACAATTCAGTTACATGAATATTAATCAACATCTCTGTTACATCAATATTGCACAGTTGTGTAATGTAGAATGCATTAAAAGCTGTCTTCCTTATGATGCACAAACTTACTGGTGGGCAAAAACTTGGAGCAAAAAATGAACTTATTGAATTTCAGTAAGAAGCTAATAATCCAGCTGTCACTAAACGCCACAACCATGGCATCTTGTGTGGCTGGAGAGAACTTGCACCGTTCGTTCCATATGGCCGTGCCACATTGTCACCAGTTTCTTACCTTGAGCAGCTGTATGACAGTCTTTTGTGAATTGCATTAGCTAGTGACCTGACCTATGATTGATTTTATTTATTCTATGGCTAACATAAATTGTTTTATGATACACATGAGGGCTACAGTAAGGTACAAGTCTAATTTATTGTGTAGTTCCCCCTTGATTGATTTCCAGAGAGCTATACTTCAAGTGATTAAAGAAAGTCTTCCCAGAAAATTGCCAGGATGTGTAAATACCTATATGCCTCACTGACTCCATACATTAAAAAAAAATCTGTTTTAATAGTCAGTTCAAAGGCTTAACAGAAGAATTATCAGAATCCTGGAACATTTCCATCTGCAAATGTGTGGATGCTACCCCAGTATCCACTACAGTTCATTTTTATTTGCATGCTAATGCTTGTTGCTTATTTGTCCCTCATAACATCATATGAAACATAGATAAGGATCTCTTTTGGGGTTTTTTAATAAAAAATATTAGTTTTGTTCTGCTCCCTATGGAGCATAGATTCAAAGCCACAGAACCTTTTGTAACTGTGGTTCAATATGAGATCCACTGGATTTTCTTGTTCTGTCCTTAAAGCGCTCTCCAACTTTATTCAAACTTCTCATAGTCTCCAAAGATAGTCTTCTTGTTCCTTTCTTTGTTGGTCTGTCCACCCAATGGTCAAGCAGGTGGCTTCATGTTGTTCAAATACCCTACCCAATCAAGAACAAAAATAGAAAAAGTTAATATTTTTTATCCAAATAGCCAAAGTCAGTGATGGCAAACCGTTTTTGTCTCCCATGCTGAAAAGGCTGTTGCGCGCGCTCTCACGTACCCTGCCCCCACGCATGCGCGTGTGACCACCCCCACCCCTGCATGGGCGTGCGATTGTTTCAAACACCAACCAAGTTCAGTGGTTTAAACTCAGATGATTGGGGTGCAAGTGCTTTTCTGGCTCTGGGGATCGCTTGTGCACGCACACGGGGGGGAAGGGGATAGCATGTGCATGGGGGGATCATGCACACAGGGGTGGGGGAGTGGGGGGGTCACAAGGGCTTGCATACCAGGTGACATGGCTCCGCGTGCCACTTTGGGCACGTGTGCCATAGGTTCACCATCACCGGCCTAAGTAATTACTTATGGGTATAAAGTATGGATATAAAGCAACTCTTCGCAATTATGTCATACCCAGTAGGACTGAGAAGATTAACGCAAAGTAAGCCTTCTCTCCCCGCTGCTGATACAGACAAAAAGAGTATCCTTCCACAGTTTAGCCTTCTCCAGGTCCTGCATCTTCATTTTTTACTTTTTGTCCTCACTCACTTCCGAAAAGTAGAGAGTCCCAGTGGACTAGAAGTTGATATGGTTTCCTTGATTCTCTCTGTGGTTGAACTAACCTTGGCTGTGCTTTTTAAATACAAAGTTTTTTTTTTAAAAAAAAATCTGAAGTGAGGAGATGAAAATGAAGTGATGGTTTCTTTGGTAGGGTGTGGGAGGTCTTGAACGTTGGTAGTTCCATAGCTGATTAGGTGATCAGCAATTGTGCACCATGGTCGAATGGGTAACTCAATCAGTTGGGTTGTTTTCATATTTATTCCACAGGTAACTAACCCCTATTTCTAAGGCTGGAATCTTCTTCAAATAAAGTTTCCATTACTCCATTTTTTTAAAAAAAATCCATTTATATGCCACCCTTCTCTGGAGACTCAGGGCAGCTTACAATCTCTTGAAACATTAGCCTTCATTCTTTGTATATACCTGCTTATTAGGGCAGTGGCCCGCCCCTCAAGTGGTGTTTTACAAAGTCAGCTTAATGCCCCAGTTGGGTCCTCAGTTTATCTACCTCGGAAGGATGGAAGGCTGAGTCAACCTTGAGCCTGGTGAGATGTGAACCTGCCTTAATTGCAGGCAGCTGGCAACTAAGTGCTACTTAACAGCATTTAGTCCACTGCACCACCGAGGCTATTATGGACCACCCTGAGACAAAACTTCTCGGAAAAGGCCCACTGAATCCAAAACCTGGTTTCATTTGTGGCATGCCATTTGTTAACATCAATTCCTCCATCCTTCCCTCCTTTATTTTTTGGGGGGAACTGTATCCATACTAATCACATTAACACTAGGAATTTTTGAAGATGCCAGTTGTGGGATTCAGCCAGTATGTTTACAGAAGCTTGAGAAGGTGCTGTAAATGATTTTGTAGTAAGACAGTAGTATTTATCCACATTTTACATCTCTTTTATATTAAATTCTTGTAGCTTTGGGGCCAAAACAACTAAACTGATATTTGGTTTCTCTAACATCACTGCAAGATATCTGGGAGTTTGTTGTATAAAATGTTGTTCTTGAGGGTATTTAAACAAGCCTCATGTTTTTGGTTCTCTTAAATGCATAACTAAGAGCTGGGAGATTAGAAGATAGCCTGAGTTTATAGTATTTTTCAAAATACCCACAAATAATCTCAAAGGGCAGTCTCTTATGTTTAGGAACAGATAATTATGATATCTCATGCTTTATTTCTTCTTTTTTCTCTCCTTGAAACCTATACATTTTGCCTTGAGGCCCTACTTTTTTCATTTCCATTGTAACCTTTGTTCACTTTATTTGACAAATACCAACTTCTTAGTCTTTATCCTTATACGTATGTCAGAGCTTTTAGAAGCAGTGTGCTAGTTCCATACGCTAAATCAATATATTCCCCAAGCTGGCTCCCCCCCCACTTTTTGGGATGTGCACATTTTCTTAAAAAATAAAGTCTGAAACTTGAAATTTGCACAGCCATTCCCCTATAGACAAAATTCATCCTCATGTTTTGAAGTACAGTGGAGAAATCTACAGGGAATGTACCACACCTCCTGAAAAGGTCATTTATTTTTCATTCCATTATTCCATCTATACAAATGTACTTAGAGTGAGATCATATACTGCATACTGCTGCAGGAAAGTGCATAAACAACAGGCAATCAAGACTATATTAAAAAAGGAAAACAATTATGCTCAAAAACCGATCAAGTTATTAAAAATAATACACATATGCGGGGAGTTTCCTTTAAATCAGTCTTGACTCTTCTGTGTCCCTACAATGTTCTTATCAAGGTTTATGGAAATGGTTTGCCATTGCTTTCTTCCTGGGGCTGAGGGAGGGCGACCAATCACCAGTTGGCTTCAGAGGTGGTATTCAGCCAGTTCTGACAGGTTCTGGAGAACCGGTAGCAATAATTTTGACTGGTTCAGAGAACCACCTCTGATTGGCTGACACCAGCAAATACCACCTCTGATTGGCTGACAGTATAGCCATGCCCACTAAGCCACACATACAGAACCAGTAGTAAAAAAAATTGAATCCCACCACTGGTTGGCTTTATGCCTCAGGTAGGACTAAAGCCTCATGCCTTTATGCACTCCTACACCAAACTGGCTCTTGCACTCTTTTATAAAAGATATAATAATTTTAGATAATGAGATCTATTGAAGTTAAGAAACATGAATGGAGTTTAGTGGCTGTAAATTACTTTGTTGCCTACACAGATTATCATTGAAAGAAAAGCCAAATTTCAGTTAGTGGTTTAGCAGAAGTAAAGTTGTAATATTTTTCCCATCCAAGTTCACAGATACCTCACCTCCAAAATTATCCATTGGCCTTCAAGGAGACCATGGATGGACTCCCAGCTTAAACACCTCTGTCCTTGAGTATGGCAAATAGAAAAAATATATACAGGTAATCCTTGATTTACAACCATTTGTTTTCATGACCATTCAAAGTGTCAATGGCACTGAAGAACACTTATGAATGGTGGTCACACTTAATGACCATTATAGCATAGGTCACTTGATTGAAATTTGGGCACTTGGAAACTGACATGTATTTATGCAGTTAAACTGTCTCGGGGTCATACAATTACTATTTGTAACTATCCCAGCTGGCTTCTGACAAGCAAAGTCAATGGGTGAAGCCAGATTCACTTGATGGTCATTAAGAACTGTGATTCACTTAACAACTATGGCAAAAAGGTCATAAAACAGGGAGCCACTCATTTAACAGCTGCCATGCTTAGCAATGGGCTCAATTGTGGTTGTAAGTTGAGGACTATCTGTATTCATAAATGTATATGAGATACTTCCTTTCCATATATTTTTCCAAACCTGTGGTTATTTATTTATTTATTTATTTATTTATTTATTTATTTATTTATTTATTTATTTGATTTATATACCGCCCTTCTCCC
>JANHFR010001677.1:176644-186892 GCA_032468015.1 Mimophis mahfalensis | reverse complement strand
CACACACACACACACACACAGAGAGAGAGAGAGAGAGAGAGAGAGAGAGAGAGAGAGAGAGAGAGAGAGAGATGCACACGCATGCACACACACGCACGCACGCACACACACACACATCTCTAATGACAAAACTAAATAGGATGAAGAGGCCTGTAAGAGCTCCTACTAAACTTCAAATTTAAATTGGGAAAATGATGCTGAAGGAAATCTTATTTATCTGCCCAGTTGTACTTTTTCTCCAGATGTGTCCCATCTCATTACTTCACAGATTTAAAAAAGGAACAGGGGGAATCTAGCTTTACAAGTGTATTAGTTTGCAGTGTACCTAGGCTGGTGTATTAAACAAAAATCTGTAGCAGGAATGGTACTAGAACTTTGGCTGCAAAAATTCTTTTCCTGTTAAAGGTAAGTGACATTAACAACCTCTGGAAGTTTCTCTGGAGTTCCTTTCTTTGTTCTTATGTTGGGTTTCTTCTCCCTTGCATTGAAGAAGTTACCAACACTTGTTGCAGCTTTTTTCCCCCTTGTTTATTAAAGAACTGATTAGAATAGGATGTCTTTAGAAGCCCTGTGATAGCATGTCACCTACAGCACCTCTGTGCTGCTTGTCAGAAGAGCTAACAGACAAACTGTCATTCTTCCCATCAGTCATGTGCAAAACATCTGCTCTTCCCTTCTTCCAAGCTCAGGGTTTAATTTTGTTCCTTGGCTGAATGATACTAGAAATACCAGCATTTGTATTCCAGATGCTCTTTTTTTCTAGCTTCCGCAAATGGACTTGGGGAGAGCAACATGGCAAGGTACACCACTGCTGTAGGATGGGATAACAAGCAAGAAAAATAAAAGCCAGGGATTATTAAAAGAATCTGACAATGTGTGTGAAGACAGCCACATTTCTCCTCTACCTAATTCTGCACTCTCCTTTTCACACGTATGGAGTTTGAAAATGTGATTTTTTTTTTAAAGAAAAGGACTAATTAAGAGCACTCAGCTCTCTGCTATTCAGGGCTGCAAAAGACAAAATCTGTTGTACCATGTCATGTTTGATGTTTTGCTGCACCACTGAAGCCAAACATCAAACAGGTCAACAAAGTTTGCTATAATCCCCAAAATATTTTTTCAAAATCAACATCGAACAAAAGGAGGTTTAGTCTATCATCCAGTCCTGTGCAACAGACATAGGAGTGAGCTCACATATGGGTATAACTATGAAGACACACAGGCACAATACATTAAGAAGAAGGTTAAAGGTGATATGCTTGCCTGCTTATAAACTTGGCATCATAGCACAAACCCACATATTCTGCAGTCAAGGCAGACTTTCATATTATGCCTTAATGTTCCTACTTAAATAAAAGATCAATGAATAAAGAAGGAGGCAGTGATTTTGCATTTCTGCAAGATATACCAATATATGGTGAATTTTTAAGGAGAAGCGAAAATAAATGAATACAAATGCAATACGTGTGATTTAGCTGCTTGCAGAGAGCACATGTCTAGCTGACATGATTTGTTCCATGTTTCTTTCATTACTCAAAATTGGCTCATATCCAGCTGCATGTGTTTATTGACTCACTGTTGTAAGAGTTAAGAAAGAGTGGTTCGCACAAAAGCTAAATTATAATGGTGGTGTTTGGCTCTGGTGTCGCATGTTGTATGAACTTAGCAATTATGGCTTATTCAAATATCATGACTGACCATAGTCCACATGATGAACAACCTAGCCAACACTATCTTACCTGAGGCTATGAGTTCAGGGTTGAATTGAGCCTGAACCCAGTAACTCCAGCATAGACCGCATTAGGTAGGGTAGAATTAAAAGTAACGTGGGAGCAAAGTCTACATCTGATATTGAAAAAATGTTATTGGCAATGTGAGAAGCATCAAAGTTGAAAATGTATATCAATTAGGCCTTCTGGCGTCCAACTACATGAATAAACCAACATGCAGTTGGGCGAGCTAGAGCCCTTCTCAATAGAAACTGGGATTGCTAGCATTTGGGTGTCTGTGAATTTCGTTGTATGTGTATAGTGTGTATATATGTACAATGACAATAAATTTCCAAATTCTAAATTTGAAAGTTTCTTATTACATGGTCCAGCACATTAAACCTCATTGAACTGCAAATGTTACCTTATCACGCTGGAAGTCATTATCATGGTAACTAATATTCCTGGGCTCTAAATTGATAACTTGCATTATAACTAAATCCCATTCATTCAATAGGCACATTAAAGCATCATCATATTTATGGGTTGTGTGGCATTGCAACTGTTTTAGTTAGTTTTAAGAATTTATTTGCACGGTTCATATGATAAGGCTCTTTCTTTCTTTCTTTCTTTCTTTCTTTCTTTCTTTCTTTCTTTCTTTCTTTCTTTCTTTCTTTCTCTATCCTAGTGTAAATATTAGTGTTTAATATTTATCAGTCTGAATGACGGTTCCCACTATCAAACAGAAAATAAAGGTTGAAAATGAAGGCTAGAATGAAGGCTGTAAATAAACAAACACATACACGCACACATCTACACTTTACCCAAGCATTACAAGGAATAACATGGTAAAATAATTAAGAATCACATGAATCTTGCCTGTGATCAATAGTTATACCAGCACTCAAGTAGTTTTGATTTGCACATAGATTAAACTGTGATTCTTTGGAAGATAATTTTTAGTTTCTTTGCAGTACTGAATGTGTTGCCTACAGGGAACATTTAAATAACTGCTTAGATTTTTGGATGGACAACAAGGCTGTATATTGAAAGGGTTACACTGTAAAGCATTCTGTAAAGGCAGAGTCAAGCATTCAATGTCAGAATGTTAAGGCAACTATCTCCTTCAGTAGCAAACACTGGTTCTGGCACAAATAGCATCAGTTAAGGAAGATGAAGATGTTGAAACATCTCTTTGCTCTACTATCTAGAAGAAATTCCATCTATGCAAATAATATGTTCCATCTAAATGTCTATGGAGATTCTCAGTCATCCAGGTCATGTTTGTCCCAAAGGTGCTTTTTCAACTGGACTTCGTTTTTTTCCTTGAAGACATTTCACTTCTCCTCCAAGAAGCTTCAGCCAGAACTCAAGAAGCTTCTTGCATCAGAAGTGAAATGTCTTCAAGGAAAAATAAAGTCCAGTTGCCTCTTGAAAAAGCACCTTTGGGACAATCATGTTACATTGACTTTCAGTTGGGTGAAATGCTTTGTGGTTGTTGTTGGTTTTTTAATACCGATGGAGGGATTTTAGCCAAAACTTATCAGGGGGGATTTAAGATCTTTATATTGGTAGAGATCAAGGGTGAGCTGCTGGGGGTTTGGGGGAGTTCAGGGGAACCTCTTGCTAACAGTCTGCCCAGTTCGGAGAACCCTCAGATCCCACTCCTGGATGGCCCCTCCCACTCCCATTCTGCCCCTCCCAGGAGTCTCCACATGGCCTGTTTTGCACACAGGACCTGTAGAGAGGCTTGGGGGAGGCCAAAAACAGGCCTCCTGGAAGTTCCAGAGGTCTGGAAATGGGCCTGTTTCCAGAGCCCAGGGAAGGCTGTTTTCATCCTCCTGGAGGCTCAAAGAAAGCCTTCAGAGCGCAGGGAGGGCGAAAAACAGCCTTGTTGCCATGGTGCAGGAGGCTGACTAGGCCATGCCCACCATAGCCACGCCCACCCAGCAACCGACCAGAGAACCCGTTGCTAAAATTTTTGGAGCCCACCCCTGGTAGAGGTCAGAACCATTTTCTCAACTGTGCATATTAATTTCACAGCATAGAAGCACACAAGATCCTAGAAGCTATAAGATACAGGCAGCCCTCAATGTACGACCATAATTGAGCCCCAAAATTTCCATTGCTAAGCAAGACCGTCGTTAACTGAGTTTTGTCCCATTTTAGGAGCTTTCTTGCCACGGTTGTTAAATGGATCATTTCAGCTTACATGGTTGCAAAGTGAATCTGGATTCCCCATTGACTTTGCAGGAGGTCACAGAAGGCGATCACATGATCCCAGCACAATGCAGCCATCATAAACACATGCCATTTGTCAAGGGTCTGAATTTAGATCTCCTGACCATGCGACGCTGCAAAGATGGCATCCCAAACGGTCATAAATCATAGTTTTCAGCGGCATTGTAACTTCAGCCACTAAATGAATGGTTGTTCATTGAGGATTACCTGTAGTGTAAATTATCAAAAGCACCGTAAATTGTGTAACATTACTGATGCTCTTGCATCAGTGCGTTAATGATTTCTCTTTATAAAAACTCTCTTAGGAGATGGTAGAAGGATGATAAGCGAAGGATTGGTAGCCCTTTTCTCTCTATGAGAAAAAAATAAACATGTGTCAGATGGCAATAAAATCATTTTTTTTTCTTCTCTCTGAAAAGATTCAAATTTCCTTAAGATATCAATTAAAGTGTCATACCCGACAACAACAGTTCTGGAATAAATGATAGCAGTTTGTATGTTTGTTCATGTGTGTGGACATGCGTGTGCACACACATACTCACACAATGCACGCAGAAAAAGACACACATACCAAAAACACATGATTTTTGGCTTGTCAGACAGCTTAGCTCTGTGCAGCTTTGCAAGGATGTACAAATCATTTTTTACATGGCACTGTCTTACAAAACTAGAGATCTTTTTCAGTACAAAGGTTCCTATTCATTGGAAAAAAAATGTCTGCATCTGGCTGTTTTTATGAGTTGTATTATACACAAGAGTATATTGCAAATGACCTCTGCTTTGGAGGTGTTACTATTGTACAATGCTATATAGCTGCCATCCTCTCTGGAGGTGGTACCGTTTCTGGTATTGTAAGAAATACTATACGAATGCTGGAAACGCTGATACAAAACAAGAACAAGTGGATATTCTTAGCTTATACCCCTTGTTTTCAATCTTATATTGCTTTTTTTAAAAAATAGCGAAATGCATTTTTTTTTTAAATTAAGAAAAGTACAGAGTTGTCTTTTGCAAAAATGCAATTTTTGAGACAAGAAAAGGAAAAAAAAAAAAGACACCATTCACCATTCCTTAAGATCTAGACTTTAGATACACATAAAATGGAAGAGGCACCTTTATTTCTATCCAGGAAAGAACTGAATTTGACATTGAAATGCTGATTGCATGTTATCAGGGTGGCTTCAGGGCTCCACAGAATGAGCCTTTCCATAAGCCACACTGAAAGCCATCGTCATCATGTATCTTTTACTTAAAACATATCTTTCATTAACAGGAGACATACTTCTAAATCAGAACTTTTTAATAGAACAAGTATGGCATTACAGATAGTCCTTGGCTTCCATCCACAATTTAGCCCAACATTTCCATTACTAAGTGAGAAATTTGTTAAGTGAGATTTGTCCCCTTTTGACCTGACTGATCAGAAGGTTGCAAAAGAACAGAACCCCGGGACCATCAGAAATATGACCCAGTTGTCAAGTACCTGAATGTAAATCATGTGACCATAGGGGTTGCTGCAACGGTCATAAGTGTGAAAAAAAAGGTTATTAAGTCCTTTTTTTCAGTGCCGTTGTAACTTTGAACGGTCACTAAATGAACTACTATAAGTCAAGGACTACCTGTAAGGAACAATCAGGTGAGATTAAGGTATATATGGAGATCTGAAGAAAGACCACAAAGTATTGCCTTTTAAAAGGCACTTTCCCAAGAACTAAATTACTCAGAGCCAGTTAGGTAGAGAGGGCTAGGAATAAAAGGTTGAATTTCCAGCTGAGGCAACTTTTAAATATTTAGTTTACTTGAAGGAAATTTCTCACAACTTTGTTCTTAAAAAAAGCCTGGGAGTTAGGGTAGCGTATGATTATAGATCAGGGGTGTCAAACTTGATTTCATTGAAGGCTGCATCAGATTTTTTTTACCCCAGGGTGCTGGAGTGGGTGTGGACAGGGTGGGTGTGGACAGCTCGATGTCACTCATGTCGGGGGCACCTGTGGTGGCCCAAGAGTTCTGCCAGCAAAAATGGGCTCCCAAGTTCTATTTTCAGCTGCAATGGCCACCTGCAACTGTCTAAATGCCCACTGTGGCCCTTCCAAGCTCCATTTTCTCTGGCAGAGGCACCACAGGCAGGTTCTTTGGCATTTCCAGTGTAGCCCTGTGGTCCAGAGTATCCCATGAGCTGGATGCGACCCATAAGCCTTGATTTTGACACCCGTGTTATAGTTTCATGGAAGCAAATCTGGTCCCAGATTGACTCTATAATCAGTAACCCACATGAGTTTACAGAGCATGATATAAAACTAGGCCATTGTCCTAGTATGCTATGTCAAGCAGCCTATTGTATTAAGCCGTAAGATCCAACCTATGTTTTGTGGTTCTATGGGGACTGATTTTCGGGGGGATGGGGATGAGGCTGTTTCTGAGGAAGGAAGAGATATGCCTCTCAACACATTGCTATTCCAAGCACAATACCGGTATCCATTTTGCATTTCTTTTCTCTGAAAATCAAACACTGGTGTTACTATATGACATATAGCTTGATCTTGTGTTCAGTTGCTATTGCCATTTCAAGCAACAATCTTAACTAGACATAAAGGTGCATAGGGCTTAATTTACAGTAAACATCCACAGAATTGCACCATGTCTAAATCATAGGCAAAATGTGAGGAAAAAATGCACTTTATAAAATGGGGTTTCTAATCTGTTTCAATTATTCTGACACACAGCTCTCATGAATAGAAGTTTCAAAATTTCTTACATGTCTCTTAGCAAATTGATCGGGAGATGGGGTAAAGGATATATACTAAATTAAGCTGTCTTCTGAATTTTGCTTTCAATTTATGGTATGTTATAAATGAATTGATTCCAGGAAATTCTTCTAATTCGACCTTGTATTACATTATTAAAAGTCACTATATGTAACCGTTAGTGTGGGCAAATATAAACGTACCAACCAGATAAAGAAGGTAAACTAATTAACATTCAATTGTCTTTCCCAAATGATAAGTGGATTTTACAAAGCTAAATAAGTGAAAGATACAAACATCAATTGTGAGAAGATACAAACAATTGAAGCCCTTGTTGCTGGATTCCTATTTCTACAGAAGGATTTATGTCTGTGAGTTTCAATTTTACCTGTAACAATTTTCCCACCTCAAAATGTACGTGGGAATTACAGAATGGTTTCTGTAAATGTAAGGGGCAGATTCAGATAAATTTTGTGCCATTAGGGTGCACAAAATACTGTTCAACAATGCTTACAATTCTTTATTGCACGTTATCCACCTTGGCTCATTTTAATATTAAAGGTACCAAAATCAACCACACATATTCATTTATAATTAATTGGCTGATTTGATGCCCCTACTAATGTGGTGATTTAATGTGGTGATTTAATGTGGTGATATGCAAGTCGTGACAAAATATTCTGACTTGCAACAATTTGGTTACGAATTGCAAATAAAGTTGTAGTGATTTGCATGTCTGCATATGAGTATGTGGGAAGCCATCTGTTACTAACCCTATCCGTGATAGCTAAACTGACTGATATTGGAATCCATCAACATTAGGGTATTTTTAACCCATGTATTATGCCACCATCAATGCAGTATAAAATCTGCCACAGCCCAAGTGCATACCCAAATGATAAAGAGCAGAAGCAAAATGATTATTGATACTGAGCCTTGAAAGCTAAAGCAAAACTTAAGTGGTCTTCATACTACTTCATACTACTTTTGGAGATAAAATAAGAACAAAAAAAAAAAATCATCTCTGAAAATCTTTCAAGATTTGATTTGAAGGTAATTCTAAATCAAAATAAAATGTGTTTTCAGATTTTTTAAATTTTAATTGTGCGCCCCTAAACACTTCGGCTCATGTGCAAAAACTGCTTTTTTCTAATCACATAGAACTGACCCAGTTTGTTGAATCAATGCAAATGTCCAAAGATAATTGGATTGATTTTCCAGTTTGAATCAGCATTTCAAATTAAATTTTGCGTGATTTATACAGAACCTAGGTTTTTATCTTCTTCTGGTCTTGGTGTAAATGAGACCAATATGGAAAGGGCAAACAACTCCTGATGGAAAGACTACAGTTATCTTCTTACCCCAATTTAGGAGTTGCTACTAATTCTATTCATTCCTCACATTTACGTCTACATTAACATTATTAACAGAACAGAAGTGCTATTAGATATATTCTTCAGAAATTGGAGGCAATCAAGTGATGGACAGCAAAAGGAAAAAAAATACAATGTTGGACCTCTTCTGGATGTTCAGGCAAGATGTCCCATCCATTCAATAGGAAGCCAAGGCAGTTATATCATCAACTTCACAAAAATTTGGAATTTACAGTCTGGAGAATTCTGAAAAAACAAACGGTTTCAATTACTCATTAAAGTTAACATGCTAGCTCCCCTATCCCCCCCTCCCCGCCCCCAATCCTTGTCTTTATTTTACAGGAACAGTTCCAATTTGAGAAACAACCGTTATAAAAGTTAAAACGAATGGCTAGCAGCAGTTGAGAAGAATCGAAGTCAGTTAAATTGTCCACCTGAATAAATATGCGCTGACTCTCTTTACCCATCTTGCTGGCCTAAAGTCTGAAGTTCAGAGGTGTGAAGATTGTGGTGAAGAAACACGTTTTTCCTGCTGTACATGTGCAAAGAGATTGGACCTCTTGGGGGTTGTCCAAGCCTTCCTATGAAGGTAGACGGTTGTCGACTGAGGGGAGGTTGATCTTTCGGAGGGCCTGGAAAAATGGTGCCATTATCAGCCTTGGCTGTTGATTTTGACCCGCTTTGCATGACTCCTGCTAAGCCGTTGTGGTTCACCTCAGAAGAGAGGGCTTCATAAGAGTCTCTCGTATGCTTGATAACTTCCACTATTTCTTTTTCCTTTAGGAGGTTGCCGAGACAAACACTTGACAACTGGCAGTTTTTGTTTTCACAGGAAGTGGCTTGGCTGCCTGATGAATAACTAAAATGGTCCTCTGTGGCTGTATGTACTGATCTTTTGTCCTTTGTGTTGAGAGTTTGGCTCACCATTTTGTTTAGGTAAGTAGCCTGGAGCAAAGGAGACAGAAAAGGGAAGGAGAAAAATATTAGAGAAAAAACATCTCTTTTCAACAAGGTTGCTTAGGGCAGGCAAAATGTTAATCTCCACAGCTGTACAACTGGGTGTGTATTCACCACTTCTGCATCAAAATTTAAAATCCCTGCCCCTACCTGTACTACTCAGCTAAATGGCCATCATATTTTCTTCCTTTTGATGTTTAATTGTCATTCCAGAATTTTAAAAATGTTGACCCTAATTTTAAAAAAATTTAATATTATTTTTTAGACAATTTTTATTGATCGAGAGCCCCTCTTTGAAGGAGAGGTGCAATTTAAAACTATGAAATATAAATATAAATTTTAAAAAATAGCAATGAACACCAATGTCTGATGTTTCCCTACATATATAAAGAATATTAAGAGGATTCAATGTTAAAAGAAACAAAATTTCAGGTACATTTTTACTGAACAAAGAATTTATTTATCCATCTTGGATGGAAACAGTAAAAAAGGAAATATTGTCCTAGTCTTATAATACCAAATTCACAAATAACTCTAATAAGTTAATATATTTATCAAAACATTCAGTCCAAACCATAAGACTTTTCTCCAAGTTGTTAGCATTCTGTTATGTAATTTGGATCCCAGCATTTTATTTCAAAGCAGGCATCCAATTTAAATTACAAGCAGACCACAATTTATGACAGTAATTGAGCCCAGAATGTCGTAAGTTGATCAAGTCATAAAGCACATCATCAAATGACCTCCGGAATGTTATGGCCTTTTATTTTCTGGTGGTTTTTAACCAAATGCTGTGATTGTTAAGCAAGCCCATTATCTGCAATGGTTTTTTTTTTTTGCCAGAATGTGGAAGTAAATGTTGGTTTCCACCAAAAAACCCACAATAAATTGTCACATGGCCCCTGCCCCTCCAGCAGCTGAATCAGAGGAGGAGGAGACGTGGGAGTCATGGTCAGCATCAGGGCAACCTAGGAGCTCTGAGCGGGGAAAGGGAATGGAGCTGGCAGAGAGATAGAGGGGGACAGAGACTGGCCATCCGTCAGCCCTCAGATGGAGAGTCAACAGCCCGCAGGTCTGGAGGTGGCTGATGAGGAATAGGGGGAACAGCTGGGTCCAGTGCCTGACGCGCGGATGCACAGAAGGCAGAGGAGAGGAGAGGAGGGGAGGGGAGAGGCGAGGAGAGGAGCGGAGAGGAGAGGAGAGGCGTGGAGAGGAGAGGAGAGG
>JANHFR010001677.1:90662-101026 GCA_032468015.1 Mimophis mahfalensis | reverse complement strand
AAAGCTTTCCTCCCCCCCCCCCCCCGTTCACTTCAAAAAGATAAGAAAAAAAATCCAGCTTCTTTAACTTTAAAGAGTATATGGTTTATCTGGGTAAGAAAATATTTGCCAGAATTGAATAACGCATAATCTCATCCTGCCGTTTTCCTTAACAAAGAGCAAAAATAAAATTTGTAGGGTTTTTTTTTTTAAATAAAAAATAAAAATCTGAGAAGTTACTCAACAGAGTTCAGCATTAGAATGTGATTAGAATCCAGGGGTGGGTTCCTACCGGTTCGGCTTGGTTCGGGTGAACCATTTGTTACGTTTAGCTACCGGTTCAGATGAACTGTTTGCTAAAGTTAATTACCAGTTCAGTGAGTTGGGCCCACCCATCCACCTGTGCGCTATAACTTACTTTTAAGTCCTTTGTTTGAAGCCCAGCTGATTGGTGTGGCAGCGTGGATCAGCTGTTTTTTGGCTCTGCCATGCCTCAGCTGTTTTGTAGCTTCATTGTAATCTCATGCGTGTAATGCAAACCAGTTGTTAGACCAGTAGAAACCCACCCCTGTTTTCATCTCTAATGAAACTATCCATGCTCACATTTAAATATTAATTAAACACATTTTGACAGTTTTTAGGGCTTTATTATCTACTCAATCTTCATATGGAAGTTTGGCATATCAACCACCTGTCAGAGTTGAACATGTTAAGATATTTAAATTTAGTAACTGGTTGTGCAGTGATGCAGAACATACAGCTGGGATTGAATGACTGTAGAATGCTGGCTCTTGCATGAGGCAATCTGCACTACGATTGGTTGCTGTGAGTATAGAGGGGGCATTTCCCTTCTTTCCTGCTTTTTTCGTCTACGTGCCCTGTATGCTCCATGATTTACGTCACGATGCCCATGTTTGCCTGACTATCTAGTTTGGTGTATATATAGGTGTAAACATATATTTATTTATGTAAAACTACACATTCCTGTCAGCAATTCTGTGACGGAACATTTGTTTGCTAAAACAGAGAGGTTGACTCTGATTCGCACGTCCTTTTGAAGTGACCGCTGTATTCTCATCAGCGATCAGAGCAAATAACACTCCTTCTTGAGCCTTCAGATATATATGTAAGCATTAATGGTGTTTTTTATTTCAAATTTTATGACTTGGTTTTGAACAATAAATGAAGGAATACAGCTTTTTTCCTGATATAATTATAACATAAATTTTTTTACCACAGTAGATTAATATTAATAATCAATAATTATTAAAAATAATCAATAATAAGTTTGGTCTAGTGGTTAAGGGTAGAAAATGAGAGAGTATCAAGTCTTCCCTTAGCATGAAAATGAGCTGGGTGACTTTGGATCAGTCAACTCTCTCTCAGCCTAACCTACCTCACAGGGTTGTTGTGGAAAAAAATAGGAAGAGAAAGATGTGTTGGATATGTTCACCATTTGGGGTTGTTTATAAAAATAATAAAGATGAGATACAAATGTTATTAATTATAATATTGTTATGATATTAACTGTTATTAATTATTTGAATTATTTTATTACTTGGTTGTTATCTTAATTAATTATTAATAATTATTTTAATTTAGAATGATCGTGTGATTATTAATTAATGACAGTTAGTAGTAGTAGTTTATTATCACTGAGTAGGGCACAGTTTGGGACAACAAAGGCTTGATATCATCCGGACATACATCTCCAACATTATCCCCGTGACCATTTTATTCCATTTATCCACTTTATTTGCTGTCTTCCTCTCTAGCCTTGCCAAGCACATTTTCTCCCTAAACATTTTCTCCCTAAACAAGACTTAATAGATATGAAAATGGGTGCAGATTAACTTTTGTTAATATTGATGTTTGTAGGAAAGTTCAAATCTAAATATTCTGGTCTTCGTTAAATGATATCTATTTCATACATTTTCTGCATCAGTTACATTTTTTTAATACATAAAGAAACATCTCTTGGTACGTTTGTGCATCCACACACCTGCCTTTGAGCCAATATTGACTCTTGTTTTCCCAGCAACAATTTTCAGTAGGTAAAGATAGTTTGTCATTGCCTTCTTCCTATAGCTGAGACAGACTGATTGTCCCATAGTCACAACCAGCTGGTCTTGTCATGAATATAAGTCACGATCTCCTAGTTTTTAACCCAGTGCTTTTAACTACTATTCCAAATTGGCTCTCATTGATCAAAAATACATAATTCAATTCTCAATAGCAATTTTCCCCAGCATACAATTTTTCAATATATCATTTTTTCAGTAAAATACTGTGACTGATGAATTCTGAAAATAAGCACACGTTGTATTCAGATCAGTCAAGGAGTAAGAATTTCTAGTAGGTTTATTTTGGGGGGGAAGGGAGTAGGGGAAAGCGTATTTCCTTTTCTGTACCTTTTTTTTTTTTTTTTGAGATGAGAACTGTGTCAACACATTTAACCTTGACACCTTTAAGACCTGTGGACTTCAGCTTCAAAAATCTCACAGCCAGTAGGGCTGGCAGGGGAGTTTGGGAGTTGAGGTCTACAAATCTTAAAATTGCCAAGGTTGGACAGTCCTGATCAAAACATTAGTTCAAGAAAGCCTGAAAATTTAATTTGTATCAGAAATCAGAAAGATTGGCTTCCCTCTGGCATTTCAAAATTGAAGTATAGATTCTAGCCACTTAAGGTCTTGTACTTTAGTTTGTAAAGCTGCCTTATTGTAGACATTTCTGATTATCCAGGGTTTGTACAGTATAGTATATATGCTAAGTTTCAGCTGACTAGGTAGCTTAAAATGGTATAAAACTATTTTATTTTAAAAGAAAAAGCATGAATGTCCCATTTTGAGAATCTTGGCTAGGCATCTATTGAATGTCTGACCTGATTTGAAATTAACTCTTAATCTATTTACTTATTTATTTTCTAGAAAGAAACTAGAAAGGAAGGGGGAATATATGCTCGCAAAGATAGTAGGTACAGAATATTCACTAATAGGGAGAGAAAACACCTTAAAAAGTCAGTGGGAAAAAAGTGAGGAAGTCTCACCAATTTTTCACCTGCTTATTACTCCAGAGTGCCTTGCTGTAGCACCCCCTTGTCCCACAAGAGAAGCGTCCTCTTGACTTAATCTCCTATAACAGCAATCGGAATTGAGGGATTACCATTGCTAAGTGATGCAGTCATGTGACATCACACTTTAGGAGTGCATTCCTCAGTAACAAAAATCCCAGTCCCAGCTGCAGAATTTATTATGATCCAACTGCAGTCATAACAATTTTTAACAACTAGACACAGGATAGAAGTTTTACATTATGTTAGAAGTATTCACATGAGACCAGAAATTCATGTTAATGAACTTGGCAGTAACGTAGAGAATATAGGTGCTAAACTAAGTCAAGGAATACATAAAAATAATCCTTCATTTACTGTCTACTATTGTCCATCCAACCAAGAAGAAAAACAACCATAGATCTTTCAAAGAGCCATGAAACAGAATACTGATTAAGGATTCAAATTACTCTGACATCTATTGGGAGACAGATTCTACCAAGCGCGTATCTTTCTAGGACATTCCCAACCTGTGCTGCTAAGAAGATTCTTATTCAGACAATATACTTAAGATGATCAGCTGTTCTTCTGCTGATACTAACCAAGACAGAAGAGTTAAGGAAATGGGAGCAGCTGAACAACTATCAAAAGTGCTTTCATCTTGAAAAGGTAACTGGGCTGATTTAGTTTTCCTTTGCCTTTTCAACAACAACAACAACAACAACAACAACAACAACAACCCACTTTTGATATAACTATGACCTGGATGATTGAGAATCTTCATAGACAATTCAGCTGAAGGGCTGGTCAGTTTCTGTATGAGATTTTGTAAATGCTTGAGTGTTTGATTTTAATGAAAAGCTAAGCTACAAATTGGACTTCAAAAACTAATTTTAATAGACAATAAATAATACAAACTAATGAGACAGATTAGTGAAAAGATGTTCAAGGTAGCTAAAATGGGGTACTGGAAGCCCACTTGAAAACAACTCCTGTGCAGTGGTGGGTGGGAGTAGAACACCATAAGAATTATCCTGGTCGCACAAAAAACTTCAAAACCCTCAAAATAAAAATCAACAAGATGCTCTTTGTGAGATACAAAGAAGCATAGAAATTAATAGACTGAAACAATAGAAAGCTAAAATTCCAAATGAGCATCTATCGGTGAACGCTAAGTGTGCCAAAGGACTTTAGATATTCTCAAAAGAAAAAGAAAAGAATTAATAAGCCAGCTGTCTAATGAAGACATGAAAATGTAACAGATAACAAAGAAAAGTCAAAGATATTCAGTTGCTACTATAACTCAGTTGGGTTTGATTTATGAGACTACGACATTTTTTTCCCCCTCTTCAAGAAGAAGGTATGTTGTCCATCAGACAATTATGAAGAGTAAATTGCAGAATGAAGAAAGCTACTGACACTGATAGAAAATTAGTCAGAGAATAATGATCTGCTTTGTGTTTAATTTTCTAGGACTAGATGTCCCCTATAGTTTGCAGATAATTGGTCAAAGCTTCAGTACTATATTTGAGAAATCCTGAACAATAGGCAAAGTTCAATGGACTTATTGAGGGCAAATGTTTAATTTCAAAAAGAATAAAAAGGAGGATTTAGGGAAATGTAAGCTGGGCAGATTGAGCTAAATATGCTTTGCAAACAATGCTATGATTACACAAAAATCAGCATATACTTATCAAGAACAAACTTTGCAAGACTAAGTTTTTTAAAGGATTTTGATTGGGTAAACCACAATCTCTAATACACTGTGGGAATGCTGTACTGCAGTGGACATTTCTGGCTTTGTAGACCAACAATGACGGCAGGGGAGAGGTTAGAAGGGAGGTTCCTAATCTGTCACTTCAATGGCCCAGTTCTGAATGGTACCAGGCTACAACCTGGGGGATGGGGATCCCTGATGAACTATACATGTAAATACCTCTTGAATTCAACCAATCAGATTACAAGCCACCCTACTGATAATTTATGATACCATATTGTGAATTTATGATACAGTTAACTATGGGTTGGCTGGTAAGACAATTTGGTAGATACATATTGGTTCAAAGTTTATACTAAAATGCTTGTTGAGGTGAAAGGAGTATAGCAATAGCACTTATATACTGCTTTATAGCCCTCTCTAAGCAGTTTACCGAGTCAGCCTATTGCCCCCAACCATCTGGGTTCTCATTTTACCCACCTCGGAAAGATGGAAGGCTGAGTCAACCTTGAGCCTGTTGGAATTTGAACTGCCAAATTGCAGGTGCCCAGCAACCAGCAGAAGTAGCCTGCTCAAGCAGCCTAACTACTGTACAACCATGGCTCATATATATTGGAATAAGTTCAGCAAAGGGTAACAAAATTACTAATGATGTAGAAACAAAATATTTCAAAGGAACTTTGAATGGTAGCCTTGAGAAAGACATTCTACCTATCTTCATATAGCTGAAAGAACGTTTCGCGGAACAATATAAAGATTGCATCTCTAATGCAGAACATAGGAAAATGAATTCAAGTTAAAGGAAGACAGATTTTGATTCAATGTTAGAAAAAAGTTTTCTAGGAGGAAGAAAAGTTTCAGAGTAGAATCAATTACTCAAAGATATGTGTTCAAGAAAAGGTCAAATTAAATATTTAGGAATATATTCCTAAACTTATTCTGTAGTATTCTTCCTTAAGTGTTCATTGTCCCATATGGCACAGATCATTCATATTTTAAGGCCTAATTCCTTTCTAACAGTTACATTTTCATATTCTGGCTATGAAGACATTGGTCTTTGGAAAATTGTTTGTCACATTTTTGAGAGGGATTTCTTTTAAAATACCTACTATGTTGTTATCACCATTTTCTTTAAAAAAAAATAGACAAGAAGCAGAGCTTGATAATTATGCTAATTATATTCTGACTCAATTAGCCAATCATATTGAAATAAAAATCTTGTGCTCAGCAGGCAGGTGTTTTCAAATTATACCAAACACCCACAACGGTGACATATAGACTCATAATTTGGAGACAATGAATTACAGAATGACAGGACATTATAGAAATAAAGTAAATAAATGAACATATTAATTAATCAATATGCCTTCCTCTCTGCTACAACCTCTGCAAAACAATTTACATGTTGTAGTTGTGATTCTCTGAGGGATTTTCAGTTTCACCAAAAGAACTACTGGCCAGAGAAGGTGTTAATCTGCTCTAACCTGTTAGATTAAATTTGTCCACTATGTTTAGCTGTGGAACTTAAATTACTACTTTTTCATGCCCAGGATATTTTATAAGTCCTCTGATTCACTATAAAAAAGACATGTAAGAAAACAGGAGACATTCTGATATTAATACTTCAAAAGTAGGAATGTTTCATAATTCATTTGAAGAAATAAAAACCTTCAGCTAGATTCCATTATGTGTTATGAAATTCCATAAACAGCACAGTTAAACAGACCAAGAGAAAATTATTATTGTATAATCAATAGACATTGATCTAAAAGACTGATTTAAAAATTATCATTATAAAAGCACAGCGGCTGGGTAAATCTGCAGATCTGCAATAGTTTCAACCTTCAAGACAGACAGATGCATGTATCAAGTATCAAATCCTAAGGAAAGATATATCAATAAATGTGTTTATTACCTGTATAATTCATAACTGCTGGTTATCAACAGAATTTTACCTTGATACTTTTATTGGTATAAGTTTTTGTACATATATTAAGATTTAGAGAAATGGAAATGCTAAAGAGGTATGGGTTCCAGTTGCTCAATAGTATTTTCATTGTGGCTTCTTATTCAAAAAGAAAATAATTATCTGATGGCCACGCTGATAAATAAAATTTCCATGAAATCAGGAGGCAGAGCAATCAGGTGAAATGTTTCTCTAAAGTAATCCAGGATTAAAATAAATTATTGGTAAGCAATGATAGCAGCATGGTTACACAGAAAAAAAGAGATAATAATCAAGAATTTCTCCTGGAGACAACAGAACAGAAGAGAAAAGAACTGGAAAAGATAATAACATACAAAGACTTGCAAATGGAAAGAGAACGACTGTTACAAAAGGAAGCAAAGATACTACCAATAGTAATAGACACCTTGAGTGCAATCCCAAAACAATTGAAGCATCACTTGAACGCCAATCAATTACACAAGGCAGCTTTACTCAGAACAGCTTACATCCTGTGATGATACCTTTAACACCATAAAACATCAACATCTCCCAGGTTCTTGGGAAGAACTCAACAGGTGCATAAAAATACCAAATCTAGTCTGAACATCTGGATGATTGCACAAGGAACCACATTGTTAGCATGTTCTCCTAAATTGCAGTTCTATTATATCTGTAAGAATTAAAGGAACCATACAGTTCTTTCCCCCACTACACAAGTTCAGTCCAAATCTTAAGAACTATATTCTAAATTGTTGCCTGTGTACCTAAGGTGGCACTAAAGAGTGAGGCAGATTGATGAAAGAAGAACCAGGTACATGGATTTATATTACTTTCCAGTACTTAAACATTTCATTTGATTTTCAGAAGACCTCTTTGCTCATTGCGGACAACTGTGAATCAACAGGAGAATGGATATGAAAAAGGACTAAAGAACTATAGTACTATAACTAGGGGATCATAGCTACGATAAGCAACGATTGTACATTTACTGCATTCAAGTGATTTGCTACAGATCTGGAAGTTCAGCTGCATCCATCCAACCTATGCAAGAAATCTCTCTCTTTTTTAAGTGGCAAAATATTAAAATCAAATAACTTTCCCTAATTCTGAAGAGTAATAACATGTTTCACTGTTCTGTTGCATTTCAGTTTCTAAAAGGACACAAGGGCCCATTTTATAATTCTATATTTTGATAAAGTGCTCAGATAATTCTGATTTAATTTATCTGCAGCTATTTTTACCAGGAAGAGAGACGTATTTGTTTGTGGTAGCAAAAAACAAACAAACAAATCAGTGATGGGATTCAAATTTCTTTACTACCAGTTCTGTGGGCATGGCTTAGTGGGTATGGCTAGGCTGTCAGCCAATCAGAGGTGATATTTGCTGGTTCTCAAAATTATTGTTACCAGTTCACTGGAACCTGTCGGAACTGGCTGGAAACCACCTCTGAAACAAACAAACAAACAAAAACAACACCCCTCTCCCCCAAAAAAACCCCAAACCCAGGAGTCTGGTAGAATATCACCAGATTAACCTAATTTTATTTAAAAGTTGCAAATCATTTCATTGTATACATCTGATAAATTTTGTTATCTGTAAAATTAAGTATGCTCTCCTTTTATAATTTATATAATTACTAAAATTGGCTACTTTTTGTGATTTATAGAATTGTTTAATTGTTTTAATTATTTTATTAACTTGAAAAATTTAGTCAATGATTGTGATAAAAGACTACTATTTTTGAAATTAAATGGAGCTTGATTTTGCTGCTTTGATATTAAATACATTTAGCTTGACCAGGAAGATATTTATGGCTCTCTAAAGCAATGCTGTTACCAGAATAGCCTCTCTTCAGTGACCTGTTAACCTGATTCAACATTTGAGAATTGGTTCTAGACATTTATTTTGAAATGATATCATTGTGTTGTATAAAACAAAAGTATGTTGTTAAAGTTACTATAATAAGATGATTTTCTCTATGCAGGAGCTCAGTTTGGAGTTTCAAAATATTTTTTTTTAATTTATATAAAATAATTTATTAAAAATAAAAAGGTAGAAAGTATGCAGAGAAGACCAACAAAGATGATTAAGAGTCTGAAAACTAAATTGTAGGACAAATGGCTGGAGGGAGCTAGGTGTGTCTAACCTATTGAAGAGAAGGATTAGTGTGGACAGGACAGCCGCCTTCCAATATTTGAGGGGTTGTCACAAAGAAGAGCAGATTGACTTACTCTCTGGAGCAGGGGTGTCAAACTCATGGCGTCACATTGCTGTCACTTGATGTTTTGCAATGTTTTTGTCATTCACAGAGCTGGGGTGGGTGTGGCATGCACATAACATATCTGACCCGCAGGCCACTAGTTTGACTTCCCTGCTCTAGAGAATAAAGGGCAAGACAAGAAGTAATGGATGGAAGGTTGTCAAAGAGAGACCCAACCTCAAAGTAAGGAGAAATTTTCTGACAGTGATAGCACTTACTCAATGGAATAACTTGCCAGAACTTTTCAGGAATAAACTGGAGAACTATTTGACTGGGATGGTATAAGGCTCCTACCTTAACCAGGAGGTTGAAGACCTCTGAGGTCCCTACCAGCCCTATGATCATGATATTACTGCTGGTAGGACAGCTATCTGGCCATTGTTCTTTGGTAGGAACAGGGCTGGGTTTCAGCCAGTTCGGCCCAGTTTGGGTGAAGCAGTTGTTGTGATTTTGTGTGGCAAATCACACCACAATTTTACACAGTTCAGAGGCAAATCGCGCCACTGGCTGGCAAAAAGCAGCACGGCCATTCCCTGCTCTGTTTCGAAGTGAGGGGAAGAAGCTTTCTCTTCACACCAAAAGACACCAAGGAACGGCTCAGCTGGGTGCCTCCTCCAGCCCAGCCAGCCCCCTCTCCTCTGATGTGAGGGGAAGAAAGCTCAGAAGCTGCCCCTACCACTGCCTCCTCCCATGCACAAGAGATTGGAGAGCTGGGAGGGGAGGGGCCAGGTGAGGCACCCTTTGATGTGACTGTCGGTGAGTTGGCCACACCCACCCAGTCACACACCTACCAAGCTCCACCAACATAAATGGTTATTAAAAAAAATTGCAACCCACTCCTGGGTAGGAGCCTTAATCTGATCTTTGAGGTTTCAACACGAGCCGTATCACAGAACCTGAGCTATCGTGCTGTGGCTACCAGAGCTTCCAGTTGCTAGATACGCACTTTTATGTGACTAAAATAATTGATACATTAATTGTAGACATCTGCAGTTATAAGGATCTGGACAGCATGTGGTTTTACAAAAACCTTGCCAAGTTCTGAGATACATTTCTCTAGTGTTTATTTTAAACCACCTGTTTAAAAAAGATCCAGATAATTAGAACCTAACCTTCTAATGATGAAGGCCAGTATGCAAATTTCATGCGATTTCTCTGAGGACATCAAGCAATAAAATTTTGAGCCTCTGCCAATACTTTTCAGTTTTCTAACTCTTCAGTGTTTTCAACTGTCTAATATTGTGTCTTGACATCATCATTTGACCATATTAATTTTTTATTATCTGTTCATGACTCTCACACATTTATACATACAAACACACACACATACTGCTGGTGGAGCTCCGGATGGCTCCTGATCTCCGCACCCTCCGTAGGGAACTGAAAACATGGCTTTTTGAACTGGCCGGCC
>JANHFR010001675.1:138620-159391 GCA_032468015.1 Mimophis mahfalensis | reverse complement strand
GCCCTAATGAGCAGGCATATGCATGGAATGAGGGCTGTTGCTAAAACACATTGTAAGCCGCCCTGAGTCTTCAGAGATGGGATTAAAAAATAAATAAATTATGAACTGTATAAATATTAAAATAGTGTGTTTTTAAACCCCTATTCACCATGACGATGCTTATGATCAGCCTCAATGTGGCTACAAAATCTATTAGAAGTTGCCTTTACTTATCTTAAGGGGAAGTCAGGTTATTGGCAATAACTGCGACAGAGACAGTTGAGATAAAGATCGATAATGAACAGTTGTCAGTGTCATGCTGGTATTGTACCCTGTCAACTCAAGGATGAGCAGAGAGCTGGAAAGATCCTTAAAGTCATGTCCAATACTGATCGTTTATAAGAATGCTTGTAAGGAAATGAATATCACTTCTCCCTCTTCCAACTGGCTTTTCTTATCTCAGATAACCAAGTAAACAATATAGACCCATACTTTAACAAAGCTGAGGTTGGTCCACAAGAAGCCAAGTTTTCCAATCCAGCATTGTTTCAAATCCAGTTCCAGGAAGGACCATGCTCCTCAGCCTCCAATGTTAATTTTAATTGCAACAAAGCTGCACCATACAAGTTGATATTCTTTGGCATTACGAGCAAGAGTTATGCTCTGGAAAAGCAGGCAGAAAATAGAATAAAAATGTGAAGTTGGAATATGATGCTTCTGGATTAGTTCAGCACTTTTTGTATTTAGACTTCTGGATGAACAGTTTTGAGATAGCTGTTATGTACTTCCCTCCTCACTGCCATAGAAGAGATGGAGAGGGAATATTTCCAAAAAGTATTGTGATAAAAGCCTTAAGGATACCAGCAGAATCCTTAAGTGTACTTTAGCTTGTACTGCTACAATCCTATTTTCATTCTTTTCTTCCAACAACAGAACAGCCTTAGGCTTTCTGATGTGTTCCTATTACATTTGATGGATGGATCTTTTGATCAAATCCTTAAGTGGTTGATTTTGAATTAAGTGGCCCTCAAAACTGGAATCATGAACCTGAAATGAGTGGCATGCCTTATTTGAATCTCCAAATGCCCCCATACACACACACACACACACACACACACACACACACACACATCATCATCATAAGATGGGAAGCACAGTTCCTACCAGTTACTAAAAAGTAATAAATAATTGGTTACAATGAGCATATTTGCTTTAAGATACCAGATTAATAAATCTGAAATGGTGGGAAGAGAGGATGGTAGGTCTGCAAAGGCTTTTTCAAAAGGCTTTTTCAAAGGACTTTCTTTGTTTTTCCTTGAAGACCATTTGCTTCTCATCCAAAAAACTTCTTCAGTTCTGATTGAATGGTGGAGAATAGAAAGATTTGTATTCCTTGCAGACATCTGGTCATTAGCACTCTTTTTGAGAGTCGTTGAGGCCACTTGGATGACGTTTCATTTCTCTTCTTCAACTTCTGTGCTTACCACACAGTCCTTTCAGCAGTTCCAAGAAGGTTCCATATCTATTTACACTAATCAGGTGACCCTGAGGGCACAGACTAACCTCCCAAGTGGCCTCAATGACTCTAGAGAAGACTGCTAAAATTGGTTAAAATGCACATTCAGGAACCCAGGTTCTTATTCCCTTATTTTCAAATGATGTGTGAATGAGTTTATCACAGAGGAATTTTTTATTGGACAATTTTTATGCTTAATTTAATACTGTCCATAAAGGATGCTTAAAACAAATACATAATGTTCAGATGGGATATAAAGTCAGCAGAGTACCTTTTCCCCCCTTCTTTTTGGCAAAAGGATCTGAGAGAACATATCTGTTCCTTAGTTAAAATAACGGTCAACAAAATGGCAAATGCCGTTCAGTGTAAGCAAGTGTAACTAATGCACACTGGGGCAAAAGACTTCTGATTGTTGATGGGGGCTGAGCAAAAAGAGCTTGGAGTCATAGTGATTAGCTTAATAATGATATGGATTCAGTGGCAGAAGCTATAAAAACACCAATTGTATGATAAGGATCACTAAGAAAGGATTAAAATTAGAACTGCCAACACTATAATTCCCTTATGTAAGTCTATGATACGTCTGCCTCTGCAATACTGTGTGCAATTCTGGTTACCTCATTTGAAAAAGGATATTGTGAAGCAGTAAAAATGCAGCAAAACCAATTATCAAGGGGAGCAAAGATCTGACTTATGAACAAAAACTAGAGCACTAGAATTCTTTAGGCTAACAACAACAACAACAGAGGTGGTATTTATTTATTTATTTATTTATTTATTTATTTATTTATTTATTAGTTTTAAATTTATATGCCGCCCTTCTCCTGAAGGACTCAGTCCATTTAAAAAACATGCAATAAGAAAGTTAAAATAGAATTAAATCAGAAATTTGAACTAACAAACAATTAAAATTTAAAACATTAAAATCACCCAATTTAAAATCAATACTTTATGGGGAGAGACCAGCTTGCTGAAACAGCCAGGTTTTGAGGGTGCAGCGGAAGGTATGTAGATCGGGGACAATCCAGATCTCCACAGGGAGCTTGTTCCAGAGGGCAGGGACCGCCACAGAGGTATAAGATGATCAAGGTATAAAAATAAAAAGACAGCATTGACAAGGTCAAACAGGGAGAAGTTCTGGATTCAGGCCCAGGTATAGCACTGAGATGGCATTGGTCACACTGGTGGATGACCCCTGGTGAGCCCAGGACAGGGGTTATTCCTCTGACCTGGTGCTTCTTGACCTCTCAGTGGCCTTCGATACCATTGACCATGGTATCCTTCTGGAAAGGCTCAGGGGATTGGGAGTCAGGGGGCACCGTTTAGCAGTGGTTCACCTCCTACCTCTTGGGCTGTTGGTAGGGGGACAAAGGTTGGACCTGAGGCCCTTACTATGTAGGGTGCCTCAGGGCTCAGTCCTCTCACCTCTCCTATTTAACATTTACATGAAGCTGCTGGGTGACATCATCCGACAGTATGGGGTGGGGTACCATCAGTATGCTGATGATACCCAACTGTTCATCTCTACCCCAGACCAACCCGGCGATGCTGTTGAGATGATGTCTCAGTGCCTGGAGGCTATGGGGATCTGGATGGGGACAAACAGTATCAGGCTCAACCCTGACAAGACTGAGTGGCTTTGGGTTCCATCCTCCTGAGGCCCAGTTGAGTGTTCATCGCTGATTCTGGGTGGGGAGACATTGACCCCCTCAGAACAGGTGTGCATCTTGGGTGTCCTCCTGGACACAAAGCTTAAATTGGAACATCATTTGACAGCTGTGGCCAGGGGGACCGATGCACAGGTTCGTCTAGTGCACCAGTTGTGGCCCTTCCTGGACCAGGAGGCACTTCTCACACTCACTCATGCCCTTATCACTTTGAGGTTAGATTACTGTAATGCACTCTATATGGGGATGCCCTTGAAAAACATTCAGAAACTTTAACTGGTCCAGACTGCAGTAGCACAAGTTATTATCGATGTACCTTAGTGCACCCATATAACACTACTCTTGGACGAGTAGGATTCCAGGTGCAATTCAAGGTGCTGGTTATGACCTTTAAAGCCCTACATGGCTTAGGACCAGGTTACTTTTGAGACCTTCTACCATCATATGCCTCCCAGAGCCCCGTTAGATCCCACAGAGTTGGCCTCCTACAGGCCATGTCAGCCAAACAATGTCAGCTGGTGGTCCACAGGGGAGAGCCTTCTCTGTGGCTGCGTCAACCCTCTGGAATCAGCTGACCCAGGGGATTCAGATCATTCCCAACCTGTTGACCTTCTGCCAAGCTATTAAGACCTAGCTATGCCAACAGGCTTGGGGCTAATGATTCCACCTGGGGGGACAGTTGTTTTAATGTTTTAATGTTAATGTTTTAATTTTCTTTTTTGAGTAAGTGAATTCTAAACAGTGAATTCAACAGTAAATTCAGACATCTGCTGTATGATTTTAAATGTTGTAAGCTGCCCAGAGTCCTCTGGGAGTTGGGAGGCCTAGAAGTTTTAATAATAAACAAAACAAACAAACAAACAAACAAACAAATGTTTTTCTTTTTCTCACAAAGCTTGAGCATCCTGGCCCTCCATGGCATAGGCCCAGGGTACTTGTGGGAACACCTTCTGCCAGTGACATCGTCCCTTTGCCCAGTGAGCGCTCATAGAGTAGGTCTTCTCAGGGTGCTGGCGGCCAGACAGTGTTGGCTGGCGGCCCCCAGGGGTAGAGCCTTTTCTGTGGGCGTGCCAACCCTCTAGAATGAGGTGCTCCTTGAACTCCAGACGGCCCCCAACCTCCGATCTTTCCACCGCGACCTGAAGACCTTGCTGTTTCAGCAAGCCGGTCTGGGCTGATTCTTGGGTTTTAACTTGGGCTTTAATTGTGTTTGTTTATTGTATTTATTAATTGGTATAGATTTATTGAGTTAGGGTTTAATTTTTTATTAACTTTTGTACTTTGATGTTTTTTAATTGTTGTGAGCTGCCCTGAGTCCTTCAGGAGAAGGGCAGCATACAAGTCTCAATAAATCTTAAATCTTAAATCTAACGAAGTTGACTTATCTATTCTACAAGACAATACCAGAACTATTTGCTTTGAAGACTCAGATTTGCTTCTAGATTATGAAGGGAAGCATGTTTCCAAATATCAATTGGAGAAGAACAAGAGCAGGAAAGGAAATCTGTCTGTTTCAGTGTTTTTCAACCTTGGCAGTTTAAAGACTTCAATTCCCAGAATTTCCCAGACAGCATGACTTTGGGGACCTGAAGTCCACATATCTTCAAATTGCCAAGGTTGAGAAATATTGCTTTATTTACTGCTTGTAAGAATTGCAGAAGCATTTAGTTGGCCACCAGGTGATACAAAATTCCAAACAAAGATAGGCCTTCATTTGACTAGTTACAAGAAAGCCATCAAGGTTTTATGTTGCATTTTTTATTTCAAGAAGTTGGCCAATCTGTCACTTTTAAGATTTTAAAACCAGCTAAAACTGTTCACCATAGACAAAGCATCTTACGATTTAAGTTTCAATTTTAATAACCAAACCCACTGAGCTACTGTTCTTGATTTATATGTCCTTTGGCTATATTTTTACTTTCTTCAGACATAACACTATAAATTTATCGATTTCTCTGGACATTTTTTTAAAAATTATGTCAGTACTGTATACCATATGCAATAAAATATTACTGTTATTACTTCCCACATAAATCAGTGAGGATGTCTATTGTAGACATTTCAGCTAATTATAAGACAGGCCATAAATATATACTGGAGGTGTTTGGGCTTCCTCTGTGAATGTTTACAATCTGCTGTGGGTGCATTACATTGATATTTTAATTGATGAACAGATTTTGTTATTAAATATTTGGTTCATATCAAGCAAATATAAGAGAGGAAGGGGGAATTAAAAAAAATACAGGTAAGTGTTGCAGATTACAAATGCTAAGCCTTGCTTTGTATGTAAGTGATAATTAGCAAAATGCTACTAAGTGATGTCATAAAAGTATGCACCTTGATTTCTTGCCTATATTATTCACCAAGTCAATTTTGTGTTATTAAATGGGTATTTAAAAGGTTACTTTTTGAAAAGACTATTTAACTACAGTTTAAGTTGTCACAATTACAAACTATAGTTCTGGAATAAAAGAAAAAGACAGATGGTAGGCTAAAGAATATTTATTTATTTATTTATTTATTTATTTATTTATTTATTTATTTATTTATTTATTTATTTATTTATTCAATTTATATACTGCCTATTCCAAAAAGGACTCAGGGCAGTGTACAGGGCATTAAAAAACAGAGAATACAAAAATTAAAATAAATTAAATCCGACACGCCCAGTCATACAAGGTAATAAAATCCCCTCCCTCAATCCAGGCCGGCTAATGTAAAGAGCCAGGTCTTCAGCTCCTTTTGGAATGAATGGAGGTTGGGGGCCATCCGCAGATGCAGTGGGAGCTGGTTCCACCAAGTGGGAGCTCCTATGGAGAAAGCTCTCCCCCTAGGCGTCACCTGACGGCACTCCAAAACCGCCAGCACTCAGAGGAGGCCCTCCCTATGCACGCGGACCGGACGGTGGGAAGCTGGCAACAGGTGTCCCCTCAGATATTCCAGACTCAAGCCATATGAATTGTTAATTGAAGAAAAGCAGAAGAAATGAGAGAAAGGGAACCGATCTTTCTGGAAATACCAAGGACACAGATCCAGCATTTATAACATACTGTAGTTCACATAAAAGAATAAGCAAAAGTCAAGTCTAGTTGAAATGTACAAGTCAGAATGGAGGAATCCTCAAGAAGAAAAAGAGAGCCTTGGTACATTAACAAGTCAGAGTTTCCAGACAGAAGCAAAGGCAGTTCTCAATCACTTTCTTGTGGACTTAGGTGTCTATTCATGCTCCAAACTGCTGAGGCCTACTAGAATCCAGCCAGATAACAATTTACTCGCACTTGTCCTTCATTATTACTAAACAAGCCAATCTTATATCCTCACACTTCTGCATACAGGTATCATTCTTATGGTCTTAGGTTTAGTTCTGGTCAGGTATTGCTAAGCTGGATAGAAGTAGTTGGTTCAAGTTGTGTCCTAGGTGTTCAGATACCTAGAGTGCTCCAGAGAGCTTCCCTTCAGTCACTTCTTTTTCTCCTCCTCTGAAAGTGAAATCAGAGATGGTGAATTGTTGACCAGATGACTTGGGTATGCAGAGAAATTTACAAGTTTCCATGAGTCAGGATAGTCAAAAATGGAAGCAGAGCAGAGCTTTCTTGTATGTGTTATTTTGAAATAAGTAGAAAAATGTTGGTTCAGAAAATGTCACAGATAAAGTCTGATGGAACAGATTTCATAGCTTCCTTCAGCACAAACTCAGCCTTTCCTGCCTTCTATCTGTAGCATATTTTTTCCTGAGATTTAAGTCCTCTCAGTTAAGACATCATCTTATTAAGGATTATGAAACCTCTCATGTTGTAAGCCTGAGGGCAGGAACTGTTTGATCTTTTATTATTTTTATATTGGTCAGTCTGGGATTTTGTTCAAGTGAAGTTCTTTCGATTTGATATCTGTATTGTTTAAAAATGTTGCCACACAAAAGGGGAGAAGGAAAGGGGAGAAAAAAAAAGTGCAGTTTGCTTTCTTAGATTTCTTCTGCAACTTCAGCTGCAAATGTTATACCTAGCAACATAATGTTAGGCTGTGCTTCCCAGGAATAAAATATGGAAGCTGGGTTAGGAAGCAAGGTGGCCCTCCTGCTTGTAACTGAAGTGAAACAGTCATATTGATCCCTTTTGCCTGCCTTGATGTGACAGACACTCGCAGTAGCTGGCAGTGATTTCTGTGTATGTGCTGTGTATGCTCAGAAGTCTCTTCCAGTTAACACAAGTGCCAACTGAGGCAGGCAAAGCACTGCAAAGCGCCTCCTTGAGGCAAATCACATCACCCCTTCACCTTATCAAAGAGAATCATGTTGCTTCCACAGTGTGAAGCTTTTCATCAAGGCAGATACAAGCCACCTCCCAGAGGCCTGGTATATTCATTTTGGCTTCAGTGGGGTGGGAATGGCTTTTGAGCAAAGCTGCATTGGTTTATATACAGAGAGATTAGCCCTGTGGACTTGCTCTTTTTTGATTACAAACTCCAAGGAAACGTTCCATTCTGAAATTGCATTTCCCCCCCTCCATCCTCAGTTTTAACCCACCTATACCACAGACTTTGCATTTTCTAGAATCCCAAATGGACCACTGGGTTAAATTTTGATGTTTGATGTTGATGGAAGAAGTAAAAAAAAAAATGCTGCAAATTGCATGCAAGAGGATCTTGAAAATCTGTAAGCATACATTCCATCATCCTACAGGCGAAATGCTAAAATAATCTTGGGGTTCTATTAAGCACTGATTATAATAATATATCAGGATGGATTTTTTTTTAACCCTTTTTTTTTTGCTTATAGGAAGAAGACAATGATTACCTTGAATATGACAGGCTCAAACTTCATTAGAAGTCACAGCTGGTAACATCATTATTCTGATGAGTTGCCCGATATTGCTTGGAAAGAAAGCAATTATCATCAGGCATTTTCATTTGGATAACCAAAGTGTTTTTAATTTCACCATCACTAAAGTTTGAAAAAACTAGGGCAAGGAGGAATCCTGGCTTTGCATGATTAGTGATCATCCTTCCTGGATGTGAGCATTTTAAGTAGAGGTTATTACACCGAAAGGAAGAAAATGCTGCAACCTTTTTTTGGCTTACTGCTAATAAATACTAATGCTCAGTCTAGTAAATGGGATGGTGCTATTTATTTATGCTACATTAACCTGCCTGTCAAATTTCCACAGACGGCTGAGCTTTAGGCCTGGCCTCTTCACAAACATGAAAGAAGATGCATTCATCTAAGATTAAGGAGTTATTTTGGAATATGTTGTTCTAAGCCTATGCCTTCTTCTTCATGCCTTTTTTTGCACTGAAAAAGGGCACAGAAGTCATTCAGAAGAAAATTAACAAGGGTGCCATAGGCAAACTAAGCATTTTTGCCATGCTTTATGCATGAAAAATGAGGGATGCGGTGGCTCAGTGGCTAAGACACTGAGCTTGTCGATCAGAAAGGTTGGCAGTTCAGCAGTTCGAATCCTGAGCGCTGCTTAACAGAATGAGCTCCCATTACTTGTTTCAGCTTCTGCCAACCTAGCAGTTCGAAAGCATATAAAAATGCAAGTAGAAAAATAGGGACCAACTTTGGTGGGAATGTAACAGCATTCCTTCGGCATTTAGTCATGCCGGCCACATGACCACAGAGATGTCTTCAGGCAATGCTGGCTCTTCAGCTTTGAAACAGAGATGAGCACTGCCCCCTAGAGTCAGGAACGACTAGCAAAGTGATGGTGAACCAAAGTGGCACACGGAGCCATGTCACCTGGCACATGAGCTCCCATGACCCCCCCCACTCCCCTGCCCCCATGTGTGTGACCCCCCCCCCATGCGTGTGCTATCCATTGTCCCCCCCAGCATGCACACGTGATCATTTCAAACACCGAACTGGTAGCTAGGGATTGTGTGTGCACATGTGGGGGGGGGGATAGCGCACACATACGGGTATGATCCCCAGAGCCGGAAAAACAGCTGAGGGGCACTTGTGGGCCAATCAGCTGAGTTTAAAAACACCATGCCAGTAGCTAAATTTAGGGCCACGTGTGTGTGTGTGTGCGTGTGTGTGTGTGTGGTCACACATGCATGCGTGGGGGTGACATATGAGAGAGTGCGTGACAGTGCGGGCATGCATTTTCAGCACAGAAGCCGAAAATGGTTCACCCTCACTGGACTAGCACGTATGTGTGAGGGGAACCTTTACCTTTACTTATGCGTGAAAATAACTTGGTAACTTATTGTACTACTAAGTGCTGTCCATACATATAATTAAAGAGCTTTGATAATTGTCAGTGACATAAAATATTATAGTATAGGTCCAGCCTGTCAAACTGGCAGCCTATGGGCCAGATACAGACCATGCTGGCCATGCCCACCCCAGCTCCCCAAAGGCAAAAAACATCCTGATACATCATGGTACGGCCCAATAGGTCATGCCATGGCCCATGATGTCATCAGGTTTGACACCACTGGTATAGGTAGTCTTTGACTTACAACCACAATTGAGCCCAAAATTATTTTACTAAGTAAGACATTTGTTAAGTGAGTTTTGCTCCATTTTATGACTTTTCTTGCCACAGTTGATAAGTGAATCACTGCAAGTGTTTAAGTTGTTAACATGGTTGTTACTAACCATGAATCTGACTTCCCCATTGAAGGTTGCAGAAGGGGATTACATGGCCCCAGGACACTGTAATCATCATAAATATGAGTCAGTTGCCAAGAGTCTGAATTTTGATATCAACACCATAGGGATATCAACACCATAGGGATGCTGAAATGGTCATAAGTGTTAAAAATGGTCATAAGTCACATTTTCCCAGTGCCATTGTAACTTCAAACGGTCACTAAACGAACTTTGTAAGTCAGAGTCTACCTGATTCTGCATATAATAGCAAGTCTGAATTTTGACTGTAATCAGGTGTTATGTCCATTGTTTGTCTAATAAAACAGGCCACTGGTTCTAATAACAAAAGAAATGTGAGAAGGAATAAAGGACATCTTTGTCCAGTTCCATGAGACCTGACTATTTGGTGAAGAAATAATTATTTTTAAATAACTCTAGGTGATGGATTAAGATAGGTTTTAATCCCACTGATCCAAACAGGAAGATATCTTCACTGTATCATAACAGAGTCCAAATTTTTAATCTGCACTATAACAAAGGCTTTTTCTGGAGCTGTTGAAGATACAACTGCATTATTCACTTTCCGTTACTGTATTTCTAATATATAGTTTACCAGTCTGATGCTTTTATCAGACTGGTAACTATATATTAGAGATTCATAATATTCTGTAAGAGGGGTAGTCAAATTTTTGGGCATTTTTTTTTAAATAAAGAAACAGGGCAATAGCTTCAACATTCAAGAATAATTTTGCTATATAGGCTTCATAAAGAGAGGAAAGGACGATTTGATCAAAACTACTTCATTACATACTCCCAACTACCAAATTCCAGAAGATAAGCTTGAGTTTTCTTCCAGAATGTGAATTTAGTGTAGTTTGGAGAGTACTACCATGACTTAATACATATAAAGCTTGATTAAAATAACTGGTAATAATAAAGATATCATGCACATTTAAGCAAATAATGAAAAATATCTATGTACAATTTAATTTGGGTAGGATTCTGGTTATTAATAAAAGCTATTCAACATCATGGACAGTATGCACAAATACACAGATACACACAGACACACACACACACACACACACACACACATATTCACTTCCCTTGTTATAGTTCTTGAGAGAAGTTAGAAATTCTTGAGCAAAATTGAAAGATTTCTTAATCAAAATCACAATGTACCTGGATTTTGGATTTTGGACCAACAATAAAAACCTGACCTACCCATTTCCTTGACTTCACAAAATAAATCTTTCTCATTAGGGAAAAAAAAGCTTCAGGATTTAAATTACCCTGTCTAGGGGGGAAAAATATTTGTTTTGATATCACCTTGATCCTTTAACTTTCCAAGAAGTTATTAATCTGGATATTTTTGTAAAGTCCAATATGACTTTAAGCCAAAAAAAAGAGGAACATTTATTCATTCATTCATTCATTCATTCATTCATTCATTCATTCATTCATTCATTCATTGTATTTAGGTGCCCACCTATAATACATCACTCTAGGTAACTTTCAATATTAAAGTAAGTAAAAAAATAATTGTACATAAACAAAAAATACTAAAAATAAAACGTTTAGTAAGACTGAGATACACTTTGTTTAAAACGTGAAACAAAGCAAAGCAAAACAAAAGACAGGAAAAATATTTATTACAAAAAATATAAAAATCAGGTAATGCTACATAAATATCAGAACATTTTAATATAGTAAGTCTATCGTGTCCCAACAATCCCCAGAAAATAATTGCTACTTTTTTCACCAATTATTATCATGACCTAATAATATTTACAGCTGAATAGGCCTTCGTCACCCCACTGCTTTAATAAGTATTCTAAACCATGGTTTGATAGGGATTGTGTTTTAGCCACAAAGAAGCTACTTGTGCATATAATGATATTCCCATGCATGAATGTTTTATTTTTTAATTAAAAAACGGATATAAGAAGCGCCTGAGGGAGCAGCATCAGGCTGTGTTAGACAGAGATGGCTCCTTATTTTGGCATCTAGTTTCTTGTTCCCCAACCAGTAAAAATAAATCCTTGCAATAAAGGCCTGTGTCTCTTTGTAACAACTGCACCGCATGTCCCTCAAACCACCAGTAACCACTCAATGCCCTGAGAAACTGCTCCCCCAAGCAATGACCCATATGCCTTCTCACTACATAACTTTTTAGATGGTTTTTCCTTCAGAAATTAAAACAATTGATCTATCAATCAAATAATGGTAAGACACCCGGCTCTAATTTCATTATGCCACATTTAAAAAAAAAAATCTGATCCAGTTTGAAAGACTTCTGTACTGCTCATATAAACAATTTCCTGACTATTCCTAAAGACTGGCTAAATTCAATCATGGTAGAAGAAAATATTTGTAGCTCAGGGTTTAACTGGGGTGTCCTTGGTGCTCTCTGAGATTGGTTGTTTGCTTGCAGACGTTCCATTATCAAAGTAGGTAGTATCATCAGTGCTGGTAGGCAGTAAGGTTTACTTTCATTTTATATACTAGGGGCTTCCCTGTGAGTTTGGGTGGGAGTGGTCTTGGTGTTCCCTTGATCAAGTTCGTGTTTGTTGTAAGCGTATTTGGCAGTTCCTTGATTGGGGTAATATTTGATTCTTGATTGTTGGACTAATGTTACTCTTGGTGTTCATCTCTGCTTATCTGGGTGTTGGCCCATTATTATATGGTACCCAGTTGTGTTCTTGTACGGAGGATATTCATAGAAAATGCTTGAAATCCTTGATAAGGATACCATATTTGGCTTTGAACACCTTGATGCAATTAGAATTAGACTTCATTTCTATGGGTGGGTTTCCTAAAATGTGGGATGTACCTCCCTCAGGAAGGTGCAGACAGAGTCTAGGCTAGGTGTGAAGAATCTTCTAACTGTGCATCTCTACAATAAATCCCAACATTTCTCAAACAATAAATCCCAAACTTTTCCAAAGTTTCATTGTATTGTTTGCATTGTTAATTTGTGTTTATTTTGGAATTTTGAGTTTTAGGATAGGCATTTATATTAAGATTACACATATGGGAGGAGTTTGGGAAGCCCGTTTTTTTTTAAATTCCAATTTATATGCCACTCTTCTCTGGATACTCAGGGTGGCTTACAATATTTAGAAGCACAATTCAATGTGCTTAGCAATAGCCTTCATTCTTTGTATATGCCTGCTTATTAGCGGCATTTTTACAAGGTCAGCTTATTGCCCCCAACAATCTTGGGTCCTCAATTTTACCTACCTTGGAAGGGTGGAAGGCTGAGTCAACCTTGAGCCTGGTGAGATTCAAACTTGCCTTAATTACAGGTAGCTGGCAGTTTTTTTAAGTGCTAAGTACTAGGTGCTTAACACACTGCACCACCGAGGCTCTTAGGGGCAATGGTGTCCCAAAGCCAACCTTAAGGGGATTGTCCTTAGTCTACCTTACTTTATTGGATGGGTATAAATAATCTTTGAGGAATAAAATCAGATAAGATATTGAGCCTTGAGATAGAAGTCTTGACATGGTACCAGATACCTTGAGAAACAAGCTCAGATAGAACCCCAGCAAGATGAAGTTGTCTATCCAGAAGTCTTCTAGCTCCAGACAAGTTCCAGATGTAGTTCTAGATGAGGCTGTACTCTTTGTGAAGAAGCAGATGAGTTGCCTTGAGGCAAGATGGGAAGCAAACAAATTTACTAAATTTAAATAAAAATAATGTTTGGTATTTTGTTTTTTCCCCTCATTATTTGTAAAAATATACATTTTATGTTCATGGATAACAATAGAGTATATTCCTTTTAATAAAATAGAATGACTTTTTTAGCTTTCTGTATTTTTGTTTTAAGCTGTCACATAAGTTTCTAATTGTAATATATACCATTAAGGACTATTTGTATAACCTCAAATTACTAAAGATTGCAAGTAAAGAAGGTACATTTTTTGAAATGGTAGCTCTTTTAAAAAATATTCTGCCCATTTTTGGTTTTGGACTTCATTTGGAGCATATTCTTTTATTTAAAGTCAATAGATATTATTTGGACAGATTACAAAAATAGCAATTATTCATTTCAAATAATTGTATGAGGTTATTTTGCCAGATATATACAATTGCAGTCAGATTGCTTGGAACCGGCCAAATAGAATTAAAAAAAAAAAAAGATCTAGAAGCAGAGCAAGCTGTCATTAATACATGAAAACAATCAACCTTAGTGTATTTGAATTCAGAGGAAGTCTCTAAAACAATTAAAAAATGAATAAAAGGCAAGCTTGGTAAAATGTATGATAATGTTAACTCCCACCCAAAGGCATCAAGAACTGTACCATCTCTTGTAATAGATTTTCTTCGGGATCTGTAACATTTTAAACCTTGATGGATCCTTTCAGTCATACAAAAATCTAGAATAACATCAGAATTTCTGCATTTTTTTTCACAGTTTATAATATTATTTAGGAAAGGTAGAAGCACAGAAGGTCAAAGCAACCTTTACATAAAAGGTTGGGAAGATAGAGCAGAGGTCTCTTTCTTCTATTTTCAGTGCTTTGGGGATGAGAGTTTATAATCCAGAGAGGCATTCAGCTATCCCAGAAGTATGTTTACCTTGGTCCACTGCATCAGCATGTCAGAATCATTTCCATATTCATAATATTTCTGTCTCAAAGTGCCCTTGTCCCTATGGAACTCATACAGTTAAATCCATAGGACTTATTTGTGGTACAGTGATGCTTGTTATGGAAAAGGCCACTGATGATGGAAGGTTGTAAACTGATGGGTTTTCCCCCCATTGGATAGGAAAATCAGAATACAGTAGGGTTTGTGTGGTGTTTTTTTTAGATTTTGCAAAATGGCTCTAAAAGAAAGTAAGCATTTAGATGAGAATGTGATAGGAGATAGAAACTGCCTGGTTTGTTGTTGTTTTTTTGCTGTACAGTGCTTTCAAGTTTATGCTTATGCATCTGGAGTTTTATTGTAATTATATTAACTGGTCCCTTACTGTTTCTTGTTGTTATTATCTTATAACTGAGCATTAAACATCTGGCATGCAGCAAATGCCAAATTCAGCTCTGGCATCTTTGGGTGACGGTTGAAGAAAATAGCTTCTAAAAGCCTTGAAAAGACACCTCTCAACAACATTGACAATACTATGGGCCTGGTAGATGATGTGATTCACAGAGGACAGTTATCTGTTTTGTAAGAGCCAGGAGACACAGTAAATATATTGAAAGGTGGTCAAATAAATATCTAATAGTAAATTACCCCAGGGCCATTTTGCATAATGAGGTCACAAACTCATTTTGCTGCTAAAAATCTACACATGTCAAGAAGCTGCAAATAATTCCAGCTCGCTGGCAGGAATCTTCCTAGAACACATCACAGCATCTATGCTTGCCAGGTTTGTCTGGTTGATGCACCGTAGATGTGGTGAAGTATAGCCAGGAAAAAGAAATATGGGAGTTGTGAGAATTCTATTAAATTTTCAACCCAATCGTTGGAAACTTGGATTGATCTCTGCTGTGAATAAGCAGCCCAGGCAAGTCATCCATTGAATTCAGTGCTTAGCAGTTTGACAGAATCATACATATTGGTACTGTTCCAGACATGGCAGTATCAGACAAATAATTGTGAGAAAGAACAAACTTGGCAAGCACATTGAAAAGAAATACAGGCTGTTTGATGCATGTAATATGTCTTTATGTCATGGGTGCAAATAAATTGGTGTGATGATAATATTTTGAGGGTTTTGTGTGGTTTTTTTTAAAAATACCTCTTTAAAGAAAAAACTCTTTCCTTCTCCTTCTGTTCAGTATGATGGGAAAAATAATACTAAAACACGTGGTGTTTTTTTTTAAAGGATTGTTCTTTGTGCCTTTAGGGAATGGATTTACTGTTTCAGAATTTGTTATATCCTTTCAGAGTGTGTTAATGTCTCAAGAGTCTTTACACTTTTTCTCTCATGACAGAATGCAGACTTAAAGGTATGACATGCTGGCCTAAATTCCAATGATTGGTAAATTAGGCCTCATTCTAATTTATTGTAATTTATTGACATATTATTTTGCACGCCCATGTACTGATTATTGGATGAAGTCCAGAAATATCTTCGCTGTAGTAGGAAATCTTTTGCATGGCTTAAAGCTGAGATATATAAATAGAGTTTTCAGCAGACGATGGGGAAAGAAGGAAAGAAACCCTATAGGGCAGACTGTCAGTCTTGTCATTCCCAAGCCACTAATGCAACCACGCAAAGCAAATGCCCCGAAGCATCGTGCACTGCTGAAACATTTTCTGTTGTGCTGTACGAGTCAACAACAGAGGATACAAAGGTCAGGAAAGAACAGGTCAAGCTCTCTAATGATATACAATTGACTAACTTCTTGTTGTAAAAGCTTGGAGATACAGTATCATTCCCAAATCTTTTGTAGATAAAAACAAATGTCATCCGTAATATTATGAAGCTGTCACAAGTCCACTTGAAGCAAAATGTGATTAACAATGGAAATCAATCTTTCTAAAATGAATTGCTATGACCTGTCACTTGTCAAACGCTATAAAACATTGACTTTGGATTAGATTAAGAGACAGCCAGGCAAAATGGAGTACTAATTACTACATGCCCAACATTTTTACCAATCATCTGTTATAAAATTAATTGTGGGGGTTAAAACTTCATAATCCTGATGATAAAGTATTTCCCGAAGACTATGACATTAATGTAAGACATATTATACAAAGCAGCATTATTTAAAGGGCAGAAATAATAATAATAAGAAGAAACTAAAACCAAAAGAAAAGGAAAAGGCAATATAACTACTGGTAGTTTTATTCTACACTAACGCCATTCACTTCTGTCCATCCCTTTCTGTCCTGAAAATATTTTGGCTTCCGTTACATCCATACATTGCCTTCTATTCTTTATATTTCTGACCACTCAGTTTTGAAAATCTTGAAAAATCCATGCAATTTACTGTTTATTGTTTTTTAGCCTATTATTCTACATTAGTTATTTGTTTCTATGCTTGTTTTACTGTTTTGCACGATCAATTTATTAGTCTCATTTCTCTGCCTGCTTGTGTCAATACAGAGAGTGATGTAAGCTTTCTTGCCTTGTGCATTTGGCATAAAAATGCTTAGTTTTACATTGCCAATACATATTCAGGGCTTGTAAGTGAGATGAGTGGGATATGAAAAACAATTTTGAAATACAATAATGTAATATAAAGAAGAAGAAAAAATAAGAGCTTGTATTTGTAACCATTCACCAGCTGGTTCAAGATATTTCTCTATTATCCCATAGTTAATGCTGTCTTCTTCATATTGAAAATTAGGAGTAATGCCACTGTCAAATATCCTCTGGAACTAGAAGCTATTTTTTCAGTCCCTAGAATATATGCAAGCTGTTGAAGGATTCATTCCCTAACTATAATGTCTGGTCATAGAAACAGGACAACATTTTAAGAAAAGACATTTTCTCTTTTAATTAAAGTTATTAATTAAGTTGTAAAAAAATGATGAACACAAAGGTGGAATGTGCCAAAAGAGGCACTATAAAACTCATGAAAATCAACAGCAAGTTTATCCAAGCGGGGTTAGTTTTGTTGCTAAGCAACATTTTACATTAGCTCTAAGATGTTGGCACTTCAACATGACTGAGAAAGAAGAGCTCCTACTGCTTCTGAAATCAAATATCTACATATCACAAGAAAAGCTGAGTTCATCATATCAAGAATTTGGAGCTGATTCAGCTTTTAAATATTGCAAAGAAACCAAGAATGAGAAATCCAGAACCTTAAATATTTTCATGACTATCTGCCTGCCTGCCTGCCTGTCAATTCATTTGCAAGCGATTTGATAAAATATAAGCAATTTGATGCCTCTATATCTGTTTAATGATCAATCAAAAGATTCCTAGCTTAGTATGTTTGAAAATTCAGTTCTTCTAGCTACTAAACAGATTACTGTTATTTTCAACTATTAATAATTTGTCCTTTTTTCAATCAGGAGTTCAGAATACTGTAAATAGTCCTCTCTATTTTACCCTGACAAATGTCTGACAAGAAACACGTGTTGACCCAGACTTTGCTCTCCATTCTGAAATCTTTCCAAATCGATTTACATCAGAAAAAAAGTCTCTATTTTGGTACAGATGTAATACAAATGTCACATTCAAGAACTGACCTATTTGATACAACCCCTGTCTATTACAGCATCACCAAAGACACAATCAGTAAACAGCAAAACAAACATTTGAACTAAGATATGGCTTTTGGCCAAGTGTCTACATTAATTGTTTTCTGAAGGTAAACAGGGTTAGCATTGGTTAGTTGTTGGAGGAGAACCAATTAAGAATTTCAGAGCTGTGGGTAGATTGGGTAGTTGGATGTAGTGAGGATATATGAAAAGAATAAAGGACAAACCTGAAAAGAGGCAACTCTGAAAGATTCATAAAGGTTAAAATTAATTCTTTACGTTTATAATTTCCCTTTATAAAGAAAAATTCAAGAACAAAATCAAGAAAACAAACCATTAAATCAAATAAATCTAAAGGATAGCTTTCTAAAGATCACGGTAAGCATGGATGAAATCTCATGTTAGCGAATTAAATTAAGATCTATCACTCTCTTTGTAGTGGGCACCAGAACCCATTGGGATGGATAGACTCAAATGTTTATCCCCCTTTTTGTAGTTCTTTTATTTAGTTAATTCATTTATCAAGTTTAGGTACTGCTCATCTTGCTATTTTGCGATGTTAAATGGCAAAATGAGGGACTTAACCCACCATTTTTCCTTTGATAATTTGTTACAATTTCTTTTCAAGTGGATCCTCGTGCTACCCCATTTTGAAAGATAAATCTCTACATGATGTGTAAGGCCTGGAAGAGGTCTCCAGATTATTGATTTGCATACTCAAGGTGTGACCAGTGAAATCTCTGTACAACAAAAAATGTAGAAAGCTGTTCCTTCTGGGCCCTTCAGTCCCACCCATGGATTATCTTGAGGCGTGTGTGTGTGCGTGTGTGTTTATCTACCAGTATGTATTACATTTATTTACCACCCATCTTATTTTAAAGCAACTCTGGGTGCCTTGGCTGAAACTTTTTCTGATAGGTCTTGGGCCTAGTGTTATCTATATAACATAGATGTCAGCTTTGGAAGCCATATTTTACTTAGAAGCTTCCATGCTGCCACATTTTAGTTCCAGTTAGTAGAATTTGGGAGGGGGGATATTAGAGTGAAGTGGAATTTTAGTCATAACAACATTTTTCTTCTGAGTCAAGAACATGTCATCCTGCATCTGGCAAGGAGTGGTTGGAGGGATGTCTCCAGTTGGGACGACCAGTGATTGGACCATGTGATGGACTGATGGGTGCAGGGGATGGGTTTTGGATTTTCAGTTACAAAGAGAAAACCTGGAACTCTCAGATTTGGGTTTTCCCCAGATGTGCCAATATAACAACTCTAATAAAATGGAACTTTGAGAAAACGCTTGTCTCAGAGTTTATACAGTTTGAGTTTGTTACTTGGAATGCTGGCAATTGGACATCTTCCTTCTTTAGCCAAAACCATGGTTGCATGGTAAGCCCTCCTCTTTGCAACTCTTCAAACCTTGTGCAAGAGCAAATTTAGATGCTACTTTTTAAACATTTTTAATTGGAAAGATTATAATGCTTTTTCTCCCAAAAGATCTTGACTTACATACTGATTATAAAGTAGATTGACTAGATGTTTAAAAGCCAAGCAAAAGGCTTATAATATTTCGCTTTATTCTGCCTGTCGGTTTCTTTTTTTAGCTTCATAGGGAAAAAAAGAGCTGATTATAATTACAGTAGAGACCAAAATGTAGGGTTCAGTTTCTAAAATGTTAATTGAAAACTGAAATGAGCCTCTTACATTTTTATGACTGTGAACTGTTTACAGTGAGAACAATTGTCATATTTTAAATTGCCGTAATTGAAAGTGAAAGAAATAGTACTTTTCAAGGCCAATTTTTTTTTTTTTGCTTCATTTCTGTGTATTATTCCTAAAATAAATAGCAATACCATACTTAATCATGGCTGATTCCATAAGCTAAGCAGGGTCATCTCTGATGAATCCTCAGACAGGTTTTGAGTGAGGCTGGAATTTTAAAGAAAGAATCCCAGAAGGAAACTTTCAGGCTGAATGTGCGGAAGGGGAGTTAGCATGAATATGCTGGTGCAGAGGCATGGGTAGCTTTTGGGCCCCCCAAAAGTAGCCCATGTAACTCCACTGTTCCACAAGCTGCATTGACTGTTGGTCTGTTTCTGGATGCAATTTAAGATGTTGGTAATCACTTTTAATGCCCTTCATGGCATGGGTCCAGGTTACTCAAGGGATTGTCTCATCCCAATGGGATGGGCTCGCTTTACCCATGCCAGCAGAGAAGACAAGCTGTGTGCCCCATTAGCCAGGGTATTCCAGGTATTCCAGGAATAGCAAAAAAAAAAAAATGTTCTTTGGATACCAATATATATATTAAAGAAAGGTTGTTTCTACTCCCCGCCCCCAGTGTCTCACTTGTTGTTTCTTTCACAGCTGCAATAAGTTAATTAGTTCATGTTGTGTTTATTGGAGTTATACTTTAATTGTATTGTTTTGTAATCATATTGATGGTGCAAAATAAATTACACATGATTCATAACACATGATTGTTATATGAAAAGAAAAAAACCCAGGTCCTATCTATCTATCTATCTATCTATCTATCTATCTATCTATCTATCTATCTTCTTATGTTTTTGTGGGTATTTATGTCAGTTCCAAAAGCCTTATCCTCCTCCTGATGGGGGAGGGGCAGGAGAAAATCTGCAGAGCCTAGCCAGATTGGATATCAAGCAGATGACCCCCGCCTTTCTGCCCACCAAAGAAACGAGGGACCAACCGCAAATCCCAGACTGGATTTAAAGGAACATGATGAAGATCCTATGGTGAGTTCCTATGTGCCCCAATTTGTAGTTAAGATTAAACTGACTGTCCCTCAGACTGGAGAGGGGGGAGAACTACGTGCTTTAGTTG
>JANHFR010001675.1:85513-97576 GCA_032468015.1 Mimophis mahfalensis | reverse complement strand
GATTGGCTGACAGCATAGCCATGCCCACTAAGCCACGTCCACAGAACCGGTAGTAAAAAAATTTGAATCCCACCACTATATGAAATGATATTCTTTTCATGCTGTTGGGCATTCTCAACCATCAGGTCATCTGCCTTTGGGGAAGTCCAGAGGCATGGGAAGAACTTTTCCAAATCTTTGGTTTCTCTCAGCTGCATCCAAAAGGCCTTTTGAATAGTCTGGAGAAAGCTTCAAGCTAGCCACCTTCAGCACATGCAATGGAATGGCTGCAGTCAATAGCAGAGGGGTTTCAAACTCACATTGTCATGGCAGCATCACGTAATGTATCAGGATTTTTTTTCTCCTTCGCTAAACCGGGCATGGCCAACACATGACGCATCTGCCTGTGGGCCGGGAGTTTGACAGCCCTGCAATAGCATAACAACTCAGCTTAAATTTGAGCTGCCCAGCTGCAGGAGAAAGCTCTTTCCAAACGTCTTTCACTGTGCAATCCCTGTGGGAGAAAGCTTGGATTGTTTTTGAAGCAAGGGAGAAGACGCTTCATGATGGTTCACTCACAAAGCACCTTTATGACTATGAAGATTTTCACAAGTCCACCCTACAAGCCTGATGAAGGCTGCACTAATAAATATTTGAAATAATATGTTTGGTTTCTAACAAAACAGCTGAAAAGAAAACTGGCCTTTAAAAAGGGCAACCCTTCCTGAGCTACAGAGTGGCCATCTCAGCGGGTTGCTTCCCAATTATCAGGAAGGTCAGCATAATTCAGACCTTCAGTCTCTTGGATGTAGTAAATTTGGAATACCTAATCCAGGGTGCATGTTTCCCATATTGTTTTGTGTATTCCCTTTCTCAAGAATCTACAAAATTTTGGCAAGAAACCACTGAATAATACAGCATGATTTAGCATTTTTCTCTAATGTCTTCAACAAATGTAGCATAGTTTTTTAATGGAAATCTGTTCAAGAAAGGGGCAATTCATAGGTATTTGTTTCCAATTATGATAATACCAAAATGTCAAACTGTGAAATCAGAATGCTAGTGCCACCCATTTGCTTGCACTGCGGCTTTGCACACATGATGCTAAGATGCATACTTCATGATTCCCCCTCTTGGCCCAACACTTTCAGTTTTTAAGTCCCCAGCTTGAAATGCCTAGTCCCTGAAGCTTGAAATACATAAACAGAACTGCAGAAATGTTGAATACTCAACTTTTGTCCAATGATAAATGGAGCTTGCAACTCATCTGATTTGTGTCAGCTCACATATCTCAGCAGAGGGCCACATACCATTTATCTCAAAAAAAGATGAGCAGATTTAGGCTTCATTAATTAAATGGGAGATCCCACCAAAAATTCCAGGGCTGTATAAATATGGAAGAGTTGAAACAAATATCTTGGAAGAAGGAATTGGCAAACCACTTCTCTACTGCTGCTAACAAAACATCATGGACATGACCATGAACTTCGGAAAAGTTGAACTCAACAGGAGTCACACTTTACCTTTCACTTTGAATTGTATAAAATTAGGACAAAGAGAAAATTATCTCCCATTACAGGTAGGCCTCAACTAACAACACTTCATTTAGTTACAACAGCACTGAACTTACAACATTTCAAAGTTACAACAGCACTGAAGAAAGTAACTGTTGACCATTTTGCACACTTGTGACCACTGCAGCATCCTCATGACCATGTGATTTACATCCACGTGCTTGATAACTGACTCACATTTATGATGGTTGCAGTGTCCCGAGTCATGTGATCCCCTTTTGGAACCTTCTGATAAGCAAAGTCAATAGGGAAACCAGATTCACTTAACAACCATATTGCTAATTTAACAACTGCAGCAATTCCCTTTGCAAACATGGCAAGAAAAGTTGTAAAATGGGGCAAAATTCACTTAACAAATCGCTCACTTGGCAACATAAATGTTGGACTCCATTTTGATCCAAAAGTTGAGGACTACCTGCAGTTGCAAAATACTGAATTCACATTCAGAATGGAAAAGCATCCATTCAGGAGACAATTTTGCCACTGTAAAACATGTCAACAGAGCCCAAATATAAGCATAAAATATCAGTATGAAATTAAAGCCAAAGCTAACAGTTATGCACAAAATACTGACAAAAATAAAACACTGATTAAAAGAGCTGTGGCATAATCAGATATAAATGTGTCTAACCTTCCGCCACAGTAGCCCAAGCTTTTCATTACAATGTGTACATATAATCTTGTTTTGCCTTTCGTTTGCCATGCTATTAACAGTTGTAATTAAACAGAAAAATAAAGTAAAACAAAGTATGAACTCTATGCTGTCTAGATAAATAGCTTGAAATGTGCTGTATTTGGATACAAGATTCAGTCTTGTTTCTGAGATTGTACTACAGAAGGGGGGGGTGCGGTATTCAACAACGCAACTTCTGTAAGCAGTGGGGTTCATTAGTGGAGAAAGCAGAACTTAAATAGTTAGGGGGAAAATGGCTGAATTAAGCCTTTTCTTTTCTCTTCTTTTAACAGAAGTGATTCTCAAAAGATTAAAAGTAGGTTAGGGAAACAATAAAACAGCTATGTTTCTAGTGTCTACCTGACAACAGCTTTTGTGGCAGTGAATAATTACATGAAAATCACTTCCTTTCCACCCCTCTTTGGGATTTCTATGAGTTGCTAAGCAGTTCCTCTCCTACCTTCTGCTAATGTTACTTACAGACACCAATGAATGGAGCACATTCATTATGGAAAAGGGAGAGAAGGACCTAAGTACTCAAGTTTTGTTGTTGTTGTTGTTGATTCGTTTCTGCCTCTAGAAATAATCACCATAGCTTAGAATACTTTACACACATTGAAATGGTAATTTGTCCAGGCATGTTGAGTAGAAACCAACTTCTAGCTTAAATGAAGCAAAACAATTCTTGAAGAAAAGCCACACTTCTATCATGTTTCTGTGGTGCCAACCAATGTAGAAAGTCAGCTACCAAAGCAAGGGGTACTTCTTATTTTGGGGAAATACTTTACATATATTTTCCCCTTTCCTTTATTCATGAGGAATCTAGTTGACCTGTATTTTCATATTTAGTCGACAAGAGTTTTGGGCTTATGTTATTCTGTACTGAGAATGGATACTGATTTGTTGTTGTTAGTTGCAAAGTCATGTTCGACCCATCGCAACCCCATGAACAATGTTCCTCCAGGCCTCCCTGTCCTCTACCTTCCCCTGGAGTCCATTTAAGCTCACACCAACTGCTTCAGTGACTCTGTCCAGCCACCTCATTCTCTGTAGTCTTGATAGATACTGATAGATCTGATTTTTTTTCACAACAACCACTGTTTTACAGAGAAATTAAGAAAAAAATAATAATCTACAAGTGTTTGGGAGTTTCAGTTTGGTCCAGTTCAATTACAGATAGAATTTTTTATTGGTCAAGTGTGATTTAACACACAAGGAATTTGTCGCCAGTGCATAAACTCTCAGTGAATATACAAACAATGACATGATATATCCATGATGGCAAACCTATGCTGCACATGCCAGAAGTGGCATGCAGAGCCCACTGAGCACATGAGCTATTGCCCTAGCTCAGTGCTGCTGCACATGTGTGTGTGTGCCTCCCGTCAGCCAGTTGGTCTTTGGGTCTCTGCCGTGCATGTGCATGTGGGGTGGAGTGTGTGCAGGGGTCACATGTACATACGTGGGGTGTGTGGGGGTCATGCAAGCATGCGCAGGGTGCATGCATGGGGGATCATGTACGCATGTGCAGGGGTGCAGAAAAGTCATTTTTGGGATGCACACATGCACACTTTGAGCACTAGATGCCGAAAAAGTTAGCCATCACTGTGATATCTCATAGATCATAGATAATAATTGCAATCATTAATCATAAGATACAAGTGATAATCATAGATAACAATAGGAGAAGGTAGTAGGAAAGATGAAAAGATAAGAAAGATGAGGTGATGAAAAGGATACTAGCAATACAGTGTACATGGCCTACATCTTTAGGCTTAAGACTTTGTTGTGGGAATTAGGTGTTCATCAGAGTGATGGCACAGAGGAAGAAGTATTTTTGTGTCTAGTTTTTTTGTCATGCAATACCCTATAGAAGCATCCAGACTGGAAAAGTTGAAATAGTTTATGTCCAGGATATGAGGGGTCTGTAGACATTTTCTCAGCCCACTTTCTGCAGTGTACAGATCCTCACTGGAAGGCAGGGTGGTTGTAATTGTTTTTTCTGCAGCTCTAACTATCCATTGAGGTTGTACCTGTCCTGTTTGGTTGCTGTGCCAAACCAGTTATTGAGGTACAAATGACAGACTCAATAATTCCTATATACAACTGTATCAGCAGATCCTTGGGCAAACTTTCTGAGTTGATGCAGAAAGAACATTCTTTGCTATGCCTCTTTAAGGATGGTTCTAGTTTTGGTATCCATTTAACATCCTTGAAGTTAATAAACCTAGAAACTTGAACATCTCTATTGTTGATACTGTGTTGCCTGATATTGTAAGACAGAATACGACAACTCACCATGGCCAACTCACCACAGCCCATTTGCCATGGGACAACTTGTTGTGGGATAATTCAACAATTCAATTTAATTATTTATCCACCATGTACCTAAAATGCACTAACTTCCAGAATCAATGGCTTGTGGGATTGAAATTTGGCAAACTTTACAAAACATTATATGTTATAAAAATTGTTATAAAGCTTGTTTGACATAATACAAAATATCATAAGCACTTCTGATGTTTGACTGTGGTATGCAGTTCAACATGGGCTATTTCAAGACAGACAAATTCAAGACAGACACATTTCCTTTATTCTGCTTTAATAGCCCAACCCCAAAACAAAGCAGCAAATAAAAAATAATAATGTTCAGATTGTGTAAGATTTGACGTTGGCTAGGACAAGTTATTTTTACCAAAAGAAAATAAGATGCTTATGAGTTGTAATAAGACAACTACACTGACAGCTGTATTGTTGTTTTGCTGCCTTTGAGTCCTGGCAATTAGTCCCTGCAATTTTCTTGGTAAGATTTCAGAAGTGGTTTGCTATTGCCTGTTCCCTAAGACTAATTGTCAAAACATCTTCTGAGTGGCATGATGCCTAAGGCAGGACTAGAATTTGGGATGTCCTGGTTTCTAGCCTGGTTCCTTCCAGACCTAGAGAAATCAATGAATTTCTTAGATTACATTTATTCCAAATCTAATACCAGCATCATTAACCCTGGTTCCAAGCATATTTGTGGGAGATTGATTTCAAATAATTGTATTTTAAAAATCACCAAATATATTCTTTCATCAAAGGGCAAAATCTTGTGTACTTCGTGCACTTAGATGAAAATGATCATTTAATTAGGAGATGAACCATCTTTATATTCATATTATTTGATATTGGCTACCAGACTGGCTAAACCTGGGCTGGAGCTAGAGAGAAGCAATATGATGGAACTATTTCACAAGGATTGTCACACCATCCTGGTTCTATTGTACAGTTCTTTAAAATTTAGGCAGATATTCAGAATCTTAGCCAAAAATAACACTTTTTCATATCAGAGTGGAGAAACAGGATACTGAAAAATGGATCATTGGTTTACTATATACGTACTATTTGAGGTCATAGCATGTATGATTGTTTTTCCCAGTATTTCATCTAAACCTCCAAAATCAAATATTCATTTTAAACACTCTGAACTATTCCTCTGGGGAAAACAAATCTGAGACTGGATTAGCTCTAGAATCACTGATCTGTTTTGACAGGCAAGTGACCTTAATAAGAATGTTCTGATTGCCTGATAAAAATTTAAAAGAGTACCAGAAGCATAGCAAAAATATTTTATAGCCAAGTGTATCACTCACTTTGTTCAACACAGACACACAGACACACACTTTAGGGCTGATCATGGTTAAAAGGCTATAACACTGACACAAATCCTAGACTATAGAGTATGAAGCAGAATTGTAAACAAGATGAGCAATTAATTGCAAAAAACCCCAACAACTATTAAGTGCTCACAAAGAAAATTTGTCATTCTGGTGACATACTGTCATATTTCACATACTTCTCCAGTTAAAAAATACGAACACAATATTAGTACTGAGTGCACTTCAATCTATATTTTCAACATATATAGCAAAACACTCCATTTGCTAGTCTTCTTTAAAAATCATTACATTTCTAGCTCATTCTATTTCTAAAAGCCATAAATCAATATATCACTTAACCTTAAAAAGAAACCTTAATCACATAAAATGACTAAAACCAAACTCTCAAACTTCTGTTGAAAAAAGCCTTCCCCTCTTAGCTGATTCTACTGCAGGGTCTAATCATTATCCCTCTTCTTCTCTAAGGATTGGATGGTAGCCTTTTAATCTTACTTCTAGGTTTCTTCTTCCGTTCACCGTCTCCAATCCACATCAACCAATGGAATCCTTCTTCTTTTTTTACCTTCCTTTTGCTTCTCCATGCTTCCTCTGCAGTGCACTTGCCCAGATAGTGTATCTCGCATCATACTTAATTCTCTCGCATTGCATACTCCCCTCTCTTTCTTCCTCAGTAGCTGCAAAGATCCATTCTTCTTTCACCACTTCGACCAGAAATGCTTATTTCTTCTACTTTAGCTTTAAATTGCTTCACAAATCTTCGCTTCTTAGGTTTCAACTTCCTGGCCTCTCTGGTATCGGGATCTCGAACTCCATTTTCAAAGGCAGTATCTCATCATTTTCCAAGCCCTCCATTGCCAATTCAAGCTCTAAATCAATCAAATTCCACAATGCAGAGAAATATTCATCCAAAACTTCAAAGAATCTGATGTTAAATATTGAGTTAACTCCAAAGGATATTTCAGCCACATGCCCTCTTTCCCTTTGTATATGAATCATTCTGCCTCATCACCATCAAGCCTAATGGGGAAAAAAGACACTTTTCTATCAGCTGATCCACCACTAATTGAGCTTCGGAGCACTTTCAAAAGCTTTTGGGAGTAATTTGCAAGAAAAAAAATTCTCACCCAACATCAGCTCTGTTTGTTGCACTCTTTTCTCCTCCTCTCTCCAGCATATCTTATGCCCAGAATGGGTTTTGCTTCATGGAGGCCGTAGCCGCCACTTCGTTTGCCATCAGCTTCAGGATATCCAACTAGGGAGAGGAAAAGTGACTCCTCTCGTCCTGTCAGACCGTTCCCCCTCGCTTCGCCACCTCTTCAGGTTGGATTAGGCCCCTTGGCGGGGAAGCCTGGGGCAAATCTGCAGAGGTAGTAGACGCAATGTCCAGCTCCACCAAAGTTCAGACCAGAAGTCTGATTTCACCATACACTTCTATCTTATCTCATTCCCCTTATTTCAACTTGTATTTGTATTTTTGTTGCTATATGCAATTCTAATTAATAAGCAGGCTCTTACATATTAGGTGTGTGTCTAACATACATCTTCTAACATTCATTCTATAACAACCCATATACCGCTTTAACCTGAGTAAGCCTTCATCTAGATCAGGGGTTTCAAACTGGTGGCCTGTGGGCCTGTCACGCACAGGCCATGAACACCCCAGTTCCACAAATGGGAAAACAATCACGAAACATCACGTGATGGTAACATAATGCCACCAGTTTGGCACCCATGATCTACATTATCAAGGGAGAAATTGCTTGCTGGCCTAGTACTTTTGGGAGGTGAAGGCAACCAAAGCTGCTTGTTTCTGTCTTTCAAATACTCTCCCAAGCAATATCAGTTTAGTCCCCTCTCAGGCAACTTTTAAATTAATGTTAAAAGCTAAGTTCTTTCAGAGAGAGTTCATGATTGAAATTATTCTTTTTCATTTTTCATCATTATGATTGTTGTGGATGAATTAATGGCCTATGATTTTGTGTAAATTTAACATATTTTTGCTGAATATACCAAAGAACCTTTAACTTTTTGTAACATGGAAACCATCAAAAATCTTTGGATTACAGCAGGAAATCAATGTGCATAAATAATCAATTAAATTACTGTACCAGCATTTGCAAACCAAGAATGTGCATCTTAATGTCATGTCCACTCCAACTCCATGAAGGGGAAAAACATCCCAAGATATCATGTGAAGGTAATGTGATATTGCGAGTGTGACACTGGCGTTTCAGATCCATCATTCACTACTTTTACTGCATCTAGGGATCAACTTTCAACCTCATAGGCAATACTCTTTCCAGTGTACTCTCATATCAATTTCATCTGAAATCATTTTAATGTTTATGTTTTTAATTATTTCAAGCTGTTTGAGATCTTTATTTATGCTTTTTCAGTATTTCTAAAGTTATCTTCACATTCTCTGCCACTTTTAATTTGAATTGTTTCATGCTCCTTTACCTACATTCTTTAAAACTTCTCTGCATACATATTTTTAAATATATTTCTCTCATCTTTGACAGCAACCATTCTCCTATGTGTACTTACTCACGCCAACAGCTCTTTTCACATCATCATTTCATGAAGTAACTTTTTTGTACTTACCATAAGTGTAATTCTATACTTCTATGCTTCTGTACCTTTATACGTTTTCTGTAATACCATTCTCTTTACTCTGTTCTAAAAGTTCCTACGTCCAATTTCCTTTATGCATTTTCCATTTACTATTTTGATATATAATTAGTCTTCTAATACTTTTTCATATACTTTGTCACTTTTAATTTAGTTGTATTCACTCCTTTCTTTTTCATCAATGTCCATTTTCCCCCAAGAACCATTCTTGATACTACTGAGTGAAATTAAAACTGTTTCCAAGAATATAATAGAGGGAGAACCATGTTACTCTATGATAGCACCCTTTCTTATCTTTTTAAATTAAAAGGCATATGTTTTTGTGAACTGCAGTTCATTTCATCATATACATAGTGGCCTGATTCATGTAGAATATAAATTGAAACGAAGCAGGGGGAGGAATGGCAAAAAAAAAAGAAAAAGAAAAGTGAACCGTTTGCTAAAGATGTTCAGACTGGATTTGGCATTTTTATCAACCTATTGACTCCTTCTCAAAGACCTGTGATAGGCAGATGTTGATATTTTATGGCATTAGAAGTATCATCACAGGATGTACGCTATTCCAGGTAAAGTTGTCTTTTAGAATTGATTGATGGAGAATTTGTCAGTGCCAATGGTGTTCATGTTGTGGATTGCATCCAAGGCAGCTATGACTATTGGTAACTCCCTTTGCTTTCTTTTGTCACAGTTGTTCTATTTCTATTTGCAGGCATTTGTATTTTGTTGTCTTCTCCAGTTCCTTCTCTTCTCTCCAGTTATTACTACTTGTTGTTTACATTTATGATAGCTGCTCACTCCAAAAGATTCTTAAGAAATATTTTCATTGGGGTAATACATGGAACTGTAGAATACAATAAGCAGCAATGTATAATGGACTTCCACATTGTTTTATCCGACGGACTGGTACTGTAAAGCAGGCAGACACATAGCTGTCAAGTTTCCTGGATTGGCCAGGAAATCCCATTTTTTTCTCTCTTTCCTGGCCCTGGCCCATTTTTTTTAAAATATCCCATATTTTCTCTAACTCTGATGCACTCCCCTACATGCACACATGTGCGTGCACGCATGCACTATTCCATGCAGGGTGGAGGATTCCCGAAGCCGAAGCCTAGCTGATCAACGGAGCGCGCTGAGAGGAAAGAGAGGATTTCCTCCTCTTCCTCCCAGTGCACTCCATTGATCACCTGGGCTTTGGCAATCCTCCCGCAACAGAGTGCGTTGAGAGGAAGGGGAGGATTTCCTCCCCTTCCTCCCCAGACCCCAGTGCACTCCGTTGATCACCTGGGCTTTGGGGAATCCCAGAGGATGATTCCCCAAAGGATCCCAGGTGAGCAGCGGGGGTGGTACCGGGGGGTTGGGCGAGGAGGGAGCGGGGCGTCGAGCATCGGGTGAAGCTGCTGGCATTCAGTGGTCTGCTGCTGCCTCCCATGTGCTCGTGCTCACATGTGTGTGAGGGGGCATGTGCGTGGAGGGCAGGGCACACACGGGGGCAGGGCATATTTGGGGGGGCACGCCTTTCCCATATTTTAACATTTTCAACTTGACAGGTATGGGGAGACCAGTACTTATTGATCATGACTCCTGGGCTTAAGTTCCAAGCCACACATCTTGCCAAGATCATCTTTTTGATCTTGTCAAAAAGTAAGCTGAAAAAGATACCACATGATGCTGCAGCTGTTTCTAAAACTGGCATAGGGACACACGAGAGTTAAAGATATAATGATATGGGGGAATGCCACACCATCACAAAGCATGTCCTGTTCCATGAACTGGCTGAAATAGAAGCTGAAGAAATACTTCCAAAATGTAACTAAAGTCTGTGTGCTTTGTTTATCTAAGAGGATAAATGTAGGAATTATGATTACTATTAATCTAATGGTAATCATCTGAGAATACTCCTTGCCTGGAATGGATGACATTTTTGTGGACTTTGTTGTCAGGTAAAATGTCAGCATAGTAGACCCATCTATTATGGGACTTATTTGCAGAAGGAAACTGATAACTACAGTGCATTTCTCAACATAACAATGCATAAAGAGTTCTATCACATTAACAAACTTGTTTCTAAATAGCATCTGCAGAAAGTCATAGATCAAGGGCTTTAAAGCTGCTTAGAGGGTAGTGCTACTAAGACTACATTGTTGGACCCATAGAAAACAAGGATATAAATCTGCAAAACTTCAAGGCAATGTTGCAAGCATTGTTGAACTATGGCTTTACTGCACAATAAAATAAATGTGAATTATTTAAACCCAGTATTACCAGACTACTGGCACACTTGGCCTACACAAGCTTGCAGAGAAAAACAAGCAGTCTGAATACCCAAAGGTCATTGACATGCAACACCATGTCATTCTTTTTTTAAAGGTTTTGTTAATTATTGTAACATTCCTGCCAAACTCACCCAGTTCCTAACCATAAATACAACTGTAATATTGACCAAAGTATCCTGGCAGAGATTGAGTCCAGCCAAGTGAGTTATTCAAAAAGCAAATGGTTTTACAATATTTACAACAGACTTAAGCCTCTGTAATTAAATTGCTTCTTAATTATTTCTTCTATAATTCAGAACCACAGCTGAGTAGTAGTCAATCAAAGACAGAAGTCTGAAATCACATTTAAAGGCTTATATTCACAAAACTATGGTGGCTTAAAATTCCTTTTAATTGCAAAAAAATAATAGGAGTCATACCATGAAAAATGGTTTTTTTAAAAATATACTATTACATGTGTTTAAAACCTTACACTATTGCATCTAAAGAAAATATTTTCCCCGGCATTCCTTGTTTTGCTTACTAAAGCAAATGGTTGCTTAGAAAAATTCACTAAGTCTGTCAACTTATGCCGTTATATTTAAACACACCGAAACAACTATACTTGCTCAGCTTTTTAAGAATGCAAATAAAGGGAGGATTTAGTTAAAGCTATCAAAAATAAAATGACTTTTCTCTCTTTACAAATATAGCCTATAGCTTTATACTCACACAACTCAATCCTTCCATGACCATCATTCAAATATTTGAATATCGCTCACCAATTTCACTGCTGATTTGCGAATTGATTTAGCAATTATTTTTTGACTAAAATAAATTTTGTATCATTTTAAAGAGAATATGATGTTTGAACTTTTAAAATAACAATGGTTCTCCAGTTTGACCTAGTGACTAAGGCACCAGGTTAGAAACCAGGCGACTGTGAGTTGTAGTCTCATTTTAGGCATGAAAAACAGGTGGGCAGTTTTAGGCCAATCACTCTGTCTCAACCAACCCAACCCATTTCATAGGATTGTTGTTATTTATTTGATTTTTATATAGAGATCATAGCAGTGAATGTGCATAATGTTTCTTCCTCCATCTATTTTCCCCATAACAACAACCCTGTGAGTTGAGCTGAGACTGAGTAACTGGCCCAAAATCACCCAGTTAGCTTTCATGGCTAAGGGGGTCTAGAACTCACATTCACAGACTGTTTTATAATCCCTTGCTTCCTCCCCCACCCAGCAGTAGCCACAAACCTGCCTGTTGGGAAGGAAAGGGAAAGAGGAAGG
>JANHFR010001675.1:11558-24728 GCA_032468015.1 Mimophis mahfalensis | reverse complement strand
ATTGGATTCCTACTCTAACCTGCCTTGGAAGGCTAACATCAACTTTCTGCAGCCAGTCCAGAAGGATGGTACCCCCAACCCCCAGTCCATGGACTGGCACCGGGCTGTGGTATGCCAGAAACTGAGCCATGCAAACAAGCGAAGCAGGGATGCAGGCAGCATGTGAAACCTCACCCCCACCAGTCCACGGAAAAAACTTCCTCAAGTCCCTGGTTCCCAAAAGGTTGGGGGCCGCTGGTTTAAAAGACACATTTTGCATGTCTGTAATGTGTCTCGTATTGGTTCAGCTATTATTCTTGAGACCTTCACTCCTTTCTCAGTTCACTTATTATTTTCTAACTCTGAGCTGCATAGTTCAAGGTACTTGCCTGATTTAAGCTCTCTCACAATTGTTTAAGCATACTGCAAGCTTTAGCTAGATAAATAACATTGTATTATTTCCATTCCTATTTTCTGACTGCATAAAACTTATCTGCTATCCAATGTGGCTCTTCTGCTTTTCCTTTATAAATGAAGTTACCACAAATAGCTGTACTAGAAGACAGAAGCCCATTCTTCTCCTAGCTCTGCTCCAAAAAGAAGTTGCTGTTCTGAAATGCAAAGATCAGAGGAATCTCCTATGCAGCTGACTGAGCTGACCTCAATATCAGTGGAAGCTATTCTAGTCTGTCTGATGACATTGTGGGAAGAACTATCAAAATAAAGGAACTACTCACATCACACTACTTTTTTGGAAAAAGGGATAACAAGTTACTGAAACGAGGGAAAAGCTGCCAAAAGCCAAATTCCACTTTAAGCACTTTCACTGGAACTATTCTTTCCACAAGAATCTGAATAATCTTTCATAATCTAATCCAGCAGGAAATTAATCCTTTGTTACTTCCTTAAATATTTAAGCAAAGTAGCTGCTGGGGATACATATATGTATGTTTTCGTGAGTATTTATATGTATGGTATTATGCTTTGGGTATTTTCCCATGTCTTCATAGTTGTGCTTTTAAAGTTGTAGCAACGTTTTGGTAAATCTCATTTACCATCATCAGGCTCATGTGTGGTAGGCTGTGGCAGCCGTTTCTGTTATAAATTTGGTGATGGCAGCGTGCTTTGCTTAAATGGTTTTTCTTCATCCTGATTGGTTGAGGGTCTTGGTCTGTGTTTATTGGTCTTGCAGTTCAGTGTTCTGCTTGATTGGTGTTTCTGATACATTCTGTCCATTTTGTAGCATTCCTTTGCCTTGATTGCCTGGAAACATTGTATTTTGTGAATTGGGGACTTTTAGTGTGGCTTGGCTTTGGGTGAATGGCCAGCTGTCATTTACTAGATGGCTAGGTTCAATCTGTGTGGCTGGCTGGGGTGTGCTTTGGCTGGAGTTCTCAGTGGGTGTCTGTTTAGGCCTAGGTGCTTGCTTGGCTTGTGATGTGGAGATTTTCCTGTCTGTGAGTGCAGGCTTCCAGATAATTGACAGTCTGGTGGAGTCATCACTTTTATTAATGTTCCCCAGTCATTTTTCAATCTCTATGGCTTCTCTGATAATTCTGTTCCATGGGGTTTTCCATAATTATGGCTAGGGTTTTAGTGCTATTGAAGTTGATGTTATGACCTGTGGCTTTCATGTGCTGGACTAGTGAGGATGTGTGTTCCAGCTATTTTGCTGCATTTTTGTGTTCTTCAAGGCGGGCATTTATTCTTCTGTTGGTCTGTCCAATGTATGTGGCGGGGCAGGATGCGCAGGAGACTTCATATATGCTTTGGTTTTCCAGGTCAATTTTATCTTTGGGGTTTCTTAGAATGGCTGCTTTTTTTCTGTCTGTTTTGAAGGCAGTCTTGATGTGGTGCCTGCTTGCTGATTTTCTGTTGTGCCTCTTATGTAGGGCAGCACAGCTGTTCCGTAGGTCTGTTCATCTTCTAGGTCTCTATTGTGTCTCTGTGTATCTTTGTGGATCAGGCCAGTGATTTTGCTTTTGTGGAAGCCGTTGGCTGTCAGCACTTTGGTCAGGGTGCGCAGTTCAGCAGGCACCACATCATCTCTTCTTGAAAGCCTCCAGTGATGAAGCTCCCACAACCTCTGAAGGCAAGCTGTTCCATTGGTTGATTGTTCTCACTGTGAGAAAATTTATCCTTATTTCCAGGTTGAATCTCTCCTTGTTCAGTTTCTATCCATTATTCCTTGTCTGGCCTTCAGGTACTTTGGAAAATAGCTTGAGCCACTCTTCTCTGTGGCAGACCCTCAGATATTGAAACAGTGCTATCATGTCTCCCCTTCTCTTCACTAGACTAGCCAGGGCAACTTCCTGCAACCATTCCTTCAAGTCCCCTAATTATCTTGGTTATTATCCTCTGAACTCTTTCTAAAATCTCAACATCTTTTTTATGGTGTGGTGACCAAAACTGGATTCTAGGTGTGGCCTTACTAAGACTAACAAAATAAGAGAATAACAGAATTGGAAGGGACCTTGGAGGTCATCTAGTCCAATCCCATGCTCAAGCAGGAGACCTTTCAGACAAATGATTGTCCAATCTTTTCTCTCAAACTTCCAGTGGATGGAGCACCTACAGCTTCTGAAGGCAAATTGTCCCACCAGTTAATTGTTCTAATTGTCAGGAAACTTAAAAAGGGTCCTAAACCAAGGTCCTGGATATTGGAGAATATTGTATCAGTTCCTTTCGCTAACTATAGTTAAGGATCCACACAGCTTCTACTCATTAGGAGAAAACAGGGGTGGGGTGGCGGGGTGGAGCTGGATGACACCTATCTGCAATCAATTTCAAATTCTTAAATGTTTAAAGTGCTTGGTAAACACCATGGAAAAACAATCCCCACAACTCAATAATTGTAAAACCTGAGTGGCAGGTCCTCAGCATAATTGGCTGATGAGATCTAAATCAGCTATTTCTGTTCTAATGAAATACCTGGTGTTCGATATTTAAACATAAAATTAAAGTTTTTTAAGTGGAGACATTTTAAATAACAAAATAAGTCTCCACATCGCCATCTATTGGGGATGTCATGATATTGAAATATATAATATCACTAACAAGTCTCACATGAAGTATTTACTGTATTTGCATAAAATATTTTGATAATTTAAGTATATATAGTATGTACATAACACACATTATCCTTGATATTGTTTCAAATACTAATGTTAGTAGTAATTACTTAAACACAAGTTAGAATATGTGTATTATGAAGGGTTTGAAGTTAATGGATCATGACACTCTTGGGACATCGTGGGAATTGTAATATTGAAGGTAAATAGTACAATTATGAAAAATTAATGAACATCATGATTTGTAAAAATTGTGTATATGTATATGGCTCCCTAGGCTTCCTTGGTTAAGAAACAGAGATGAGCACCAACCTCTAGAGACAGATACAACTGGACAGTGGAAACCTTTACCTATACATATATAGATACCTATATGTATCCATGTACATATGCATAAAGCCTCTCCTCAAGCTATAGTTTTAGAATGGAGCTTTCCGATAAATAATATTTTAAATGTTTCTAATTAGACATTACTTTTGAAAGTTTTTTGTGCAAGGTTGGTCAGTATAATGATATCATGTTAATGGAATGTCCTAGAAATATTTTCCATTCAGTGTGTTTGCTTGTCCTGTATAGAATACAGAAAAAATGTACTAGATGATTATCATCATGATTATGAATTACAGTAGAACCTCTGGTTGCAAATGCAATCCATTCCAGGATTGCGTTCACAACCCGAATTGGTCACATCCCGAAGCGATGCTTATGCACATGCGCAGAAAGCAAAATGGCATGGAAAGGAAGCTTTCCGCACCATTTTTCGTTCACAAGCCGGGTTTTGGATCGGAAACTGATCCAAAACTTGGCTGGATTTTTGGATCGGAACCTGGATTGGTTGCAAACCAAAGCGTTCGCAACCCAAGGTTCCACTGTAGCCCTTAATATGTCTATGGACATTGTCAATCATCCATATCACAGTTGTCCTAAAAGTGCTTTTTCCAAAAGAAAACTGGATTTTGTTTTTTTCTTTGAAAATGTTTTGCTTCTTCTCTAAGAAGCTTCTTCAGCTCTAACTGACTGGTGGGGAATGGAAATATTTCTATTCTTTGCATTCATCTGGTGATTAGCACTCTGAATCATTAGCTCTCTGAGAGTTGTTGAGGCCACTTTGGGAGTGGGGTATCTTTATGTTGAGTGTCACCTGAACCAGAGTGCAAGCAGGTGTAGAACATTCTTGGCCCTGCTAAAAGGGCTGAGTTGTGAACAAGAGATAGGTGGTGTGTGAAATTGCCTCTCACACCTATGGAATGCACTCCCTCCTTCCTGAGAAACCCCTACCATCATAGTTTAAATCAGCAGTTCTCAGCCTGTGGGTCGTGACCCCTTTGGGGGTCGAACAACCCTTTCACAGGGGTCACCTAAGACCATCAGAAAACACATTTCTGATGGTCTTAGGAACCAAGACACCACTCCTCTATCCCCTTCCAGGCATGTCTGCCCACATGCAAATACGCCCACATATGAATACCCGGCATGATGACATCATCATGCCAACCCCATCACATACACCCCATACAAATACGGTTGGGGGTCACCACAACATGAGGAACTGTATTAAAGGGTTGTGGCATTAGGAAGGTTGAGAACCACTGGTTTAAATGATGATTTAATACTGGGGGTGCTGATCCTGATTTAACATTATTATATCTTGTTTTACCATATACCCCATTCCCACTGCATCCAACTTACTCTAAACTTCCTCCTGATATACTAAATTCTCACTTCCCTACCACAAAAAGACAGGACTATTTTTTATACAGGACCATATTTACTCCTGTTAAGCATTCATTCCTCATAACAGTAATTACTATCTCTCCACCTATGTTTGCATGAGATAATATTTATTTCTTGTTCTAGTTTTTACTATTTATATATAATTTGCAACCATTCATTCTTTTCTCCATCACAGTGACTAACACAGCCACTGTTATCTTGAGATACAATGCCGTTTTCATCATTGCACTATATAATCTAACATTTACTACAAATTATTGCACAATGCACCATTTGCACACATCTGTACATAAACATAATTCCCAACCAATACATTTCTAATCTTACCATAAGATGCCTTATACATTTATATACTGTATAATTAAAAATGTAACAGGTCATCAAATATCTTTAGCATACCCCCTGCTTGCTCTTGAACCATTCACTAAACACCCCCTTTATTCTTGTACATGCTGTAATTCTATTGAAAGTTGCTCATCTCACATTCAACCAGCTTAAACTTCATATTTTTGGCAAATATTCTACTTTAATTCTACTTTAATTCTATTCATTTTATTATTATGGTAATTTCTTAAGCATTACATTTTCTCCTTTCCTGTATGCTGTAATATCATAACTCCATGCTTTTTAAGGCCCTCTTTAACATAATTAAATTTGACATAATTAGATAAAAATGTAACTGGCTGACCAACTGCACTCAATGTGTACTCCTTAACAGAACTACATCTAAAGGGAGGGAAGTATGCAGTGGGGTACCTCAAGGCTCTGTTTTAGGCCCAGTACTCTTTAACATATTCATAAACAATTTAAATTAAAGTGATTTAATTAAAGTGATTTAATTAATAATAAATAATAATAAATGAAGGAAGAGAAGGGAAAGAGAAGATAACTCATCAAATTTGCAGACAATACATAGCTGGAGTCATAGCCTAACCTTAGAAGATAAAGATACAGAAGGACCTTGACTGTTGTGGCTCCATCTCCTCCTGCTGACCTGTCATGTGACTCTGACTCGGATGAAGACCTGGAGCCAGTAGCTGACAGTGTGCCAGCAGAGTAGCTGACAGTGTGCCAGCTGACAGTGTGCCAGCAGAGGATGGTGGTGCCAGCGAGTCAGCAGGAGATGGTGGGGCCTGACAGCAGTGGGGAGAAGACCTTGCTGGATGCGAGAAAAAGATATAGGCTTAGAAGAGAGCAAAGCACTAAAAGGGGAGAGGCCAGGTTGCAGCTGACCACTAATTGGGCCACATCCTAGAGGAATTATAAGGGGTGTGGCTGTAGGTGGTTCCCTGCAGGAAACCACATTTGCATTTTGGTGGTGTGTTTGCTTTCGGCTTCTTGGTCAGTTCTTGAACTCTTGTTCTTATCTGCAATTAGCTTTTGTTGGCTTTCTTCCCAGACTTCATAAATCATCTAATTTGTCTTGCTTTTGATCTGTCAATAAGAACTCTGCTTTAAGGACGCTAACAGCTTTAATTTGAGAACTCTCTGACATTGTGAGGTTTGTTTTCACTGCTCTGAACTGGGGCTGAACCGAGGGGAACAGAACATTGACAGATTTTAACACAAAATGCAATTCAGTGATGATAAAAGTAAGGTCTTACACTTAGTCAAGAAAAAAACAAACACACAGGTATAGAATAGGGAGTACCTGCCTCAAACAGCAATAACTGTGAGTGGCATTGAGTGTCCTCATGAATTGTTACTTAATATGAGCCAGCAGTTTGCTGCAGCTCCAAAAAAGCCAATGCATGATGTAGTTCCAACAACAGAGCAATAGCATCAAGATCACCAGTGGTGGTATTCAGTCAGAACTGATAGAAATAATTTTAACTGATTCAGAGAACCACCTCTGATTGGCCAACACTTCAAATACCACTTCCAATTGGCCCACAGCATAGCCACGCCCACTAAGCCAAATCCACAGAACCAGTAGTAAAAAAATTTGAATCCCACCACTGAAGATCACGTGAAATGCAAGTGCTATTTTATACTACCCTGATAAGACCACACTTGGAATACTGCATCCAGTTTTGGTCACCATGATACGAAAAGGATGTTGAGATTCTAGAAAGAATGTAGAAAACAACAATAAAAATAATTAGTAGACTGGAGGCTAAAGATATTATGAACAATTGTAGGAATTGGGTATGTTTGGTCTACTATAGAAAAGGACTAGGGTGAGATAATAGGCATTTTTCAATATTTTAGGGGCTATCACAGACAAGACAGGGTCAGTGTCTTCTCCAAAGCACCTGAGGGCAGGATGGAAGTTTCCATATCATTTTTCTTTAAGCCTGTTTCCCATTGTTTTTTAGATTGGGTTAGAAAATTAATCTACAGGTAGTCCCTGACTTATGACCATAGATGAGATCAAAATTATGGCCATATATCAATGTGATCATTAAGCAAGATGCCCACCACACTCCAGCAATCCCTGCTGCAGTTGTTATTTTGGAGCATGTGGTGCCTCAGGTAGTGGGGGGGGGCTGGATTGCTGAATGGATGGTCATAAGCTGAGAACTACCTGTAATTTTTTATATGAGACTACCCCTTTCTCTTCTTTTCAGTCTATTTAATTTACTTTGTTACTTGTCTTCCATGTCTATTTTTCAAAAGATCTATTACTAGCACCAAGAAATTATGATCTCTCTCATATTGAACCCTCTTCATCATCTCTGTATCCTTTGGTAATTCCTTAGCCTTTCATGCTAAACAATCAAATCAATCATAATTTTAGATTCAGATTTATTCCTTTGTTACAGTTACATATGAATAGACACATATCTAACCCATGAATTCAAGGTGATATTTTTCTGGAGTGATATTTATCAGTCTCCTTTCTGATTCATTACAGGGTCTCTAAATGGTCTAATCACCTTTCCTTTGTTCTTGTTACCACACACTCATTTTGTCCCCTAAGAGAATCATTCCCATCTTAATAACATACCTTTGGAGGGTTGAGCAGATATGGTAATAAATCTCCACCTGCTGCTTTTGGTCCTGTCTCTGATTATGTCAGATTTGAGTGCACAAAAAACTTTTTATGAACTGGATTTTAATCAGGAATTATCATATCTTACTTCCTCACTTTGAAGATCTAATAGATAACGTCATGGTTTTTAGCTGAAAAAGGAAAGTGAGAAAGAATGGAGAATGAAAGAGGAAAGGAGAACAGGAAGCAACTGAATGTGCTAAAGGGATTTCTTCAATTATCATTTACATGTTGATTTATATTAGTTCATTTTCTAGGATTTTGTAAGATTCATCTTCAGTTTTCTTTCTTTAAATGGTAAAGTGGTATGGCAGAGAAATGTCTCTGGCTTAAAAAAATGGAGTTTCACAAAACTTAAATACAGGGTTAAATGTATTTAGGAGAGAAAGAAATTTCACATTTGAAAAAATGCAGATAATATATTCATAAAGTGTATATGTCTGTATATGTGTGTGTGTTGCAGTATTTTTTAAATTATTAATGCATTAATTGCAATATGAAGTTTTCATTTGGAAGTTATGTAAAGTATGGCATCACTCATTAAACTCTTGCCTTCATACTGGAAAAGTCAACTTGTATGCAAATATTTTGTTTGGTACAATTATATGTTGAGCATGGTTCTTAACAGCTGTAAAAACAGATCACATCTTCTCTGTTTTGTCTTGAAAACAGTTCAATGAAAATAGTAAGAACTAAAATAGAAGGACAAAAATGACTAACATGCTGGTGCTTAATATCCCCACACCTTTGTTGAAGGCCTTTTTATACACAACAGTTTCTTTTCTTTCTACACTTGAATGCTCACTTTATTATCTAGAAAATGGGTTTCTCAGCAGGAAAGCAGTGGCAACAGAAAGGGTGTTTGGCGCAGCCAATCCATGTTGTCAGAGCCAAGTATCTAGGTAGAAAAGGACTGGATATTCCTTTAAAAAAAATAAGTTCATTGATTGTTTGACCTTTTTGACTTCCGGAAAGATAAATGTATTTATGTTAACCAAACAGGAAAGATGGACCACCAAAGTTGTTGTTACACCAATTTATCAAGGGGAATTCACTGTATAAATAGGAACCGCCATGCTCTTGTTGAGCTAAATGAGACTGTGTAATCGAAGCTACAGAAGTAATTAAAAAAAGAGTCATTAATATTCCTTAAACACTGTATGCAAATTGCTATGCATGCAGCTTTGTGTGCCGAACTACAGTACAGAGAGTACGGATTGTCCAACATGTACAGTGTCTACTATATTGCCATGCAAAACGGTTCCTGTCATTCTCATTGAGTCTTACCTGAAAGGGAAATAAATGATTGTAGTATATTTGTATACTGATGTTATAGCAGGCATGACTTTGTGCTTCACTACAACATATTTGTTATTGTGTATATCATTCACACTTACCTATCACCAACTGGTGTCATGGCAATATGCCCAACCAAAATAATTTTTTATAACATGGCAAAAAATTGAATATAAACACAATACACAAACCATTATAAACAAATACGAAAATAATAAATCATACAATGCTATTTAAAAAGGAGGCTAAAGAGTGTGGTTTAATATAGTTAATACTCATAGCGGGGGACTCACACTCAATCTCGTTTTTATCTCTGGACAGTAGATGAATGATCTAGGTAGAGGGGATATAGTCACGCAACCCTTGTCATGGTCTGATCATTTCCTCCTGAGGCTTAACTTCCGACCCACTCCCCCCGCCACAGGGAAGTGGAACCACCTTCCAGAGGGAGCTTGGGACTGTGCCTGAGGCCCTGGCCCACGGCTCTGCTGAGGTCCTTGTGGAGGTCTGGGATAAGGCTGCTGCGGGGGCCTTGGACCAAGTCATGCCTTTGAGGCCTCTGATCCAGTGCTGCTCTCAAGTAGCTTCTTGGTTCACTGAGGAGCTGCGAGAGATGAAGCACCCAAAAAGATGCCCAGAGTGTGGTTGGAGGGCCAGCAGATCTGAATCTGAACAGACACTAGTAAGAACTTGTATCAGTCTTACTTAGTGGTGATAAAGGAAGCAAAGTGTGCTCACTTTTCCACTCTTATTGTGTCCACAGATTATTCATCAGCTGCCCTGTTTAGAGTGACCTGCTCCTTGCTTAATGTGGGAGCGCGAAAAGATCCTTTACAGCGTAAGGCTGAGGAATTTGTCCAGCATCTGCAGGATAAAATCACTCAGATTTAGGTAGGCTTAGACTCTGACTGGGTGGTCTCCGAAAGGGTGGTGGAGGCTAGTCTTGAGCATGTGATCTGGGGGGAATTTGATCCTGTGACTCCCAATAATATGGACAGGATTATAGGTAAGCTGAGTGCTGCCACTTGTTTATTGGACCTGTGTCCCACCTGGTTGGTTTCAGACTCCCGGGAGGTTACACGAGGCTGGCTCCAGTTGTTTGTCAACGCTTCTTTGAGTGAGGAGTTCTTTCCGCCTGCTTGAAAGAAGCAGTGATGAGGCCCCTCCTCAAGAAGCCGAACCAGCTGTATTGGCCAACTATCATCCAGTCTCCAATCTTCGGTTTGTGGTGAAGGATATGGAGAGCGTGGTGGCACGGCAGCTTCCTCAGTTCCTGGAGGAAGTGGTTTATCTGGATCCATGTCAATCGGGCTTCAGGCCTGGGTACAGCATGGAAACAGCATTGGTCACGTTGGTGGATAATCTCTGGAGGGCTCAGGACAGGGGCTGTTCCTCTGTCCTGGACCTATTAGATCTCTCAGAGGCTTTTGATACCATCGACCATGGTATTCTATTGCAATGACTCCAGGGCCTGGGAGGGGGGGGCACTGTTTTACAATGGTTCTCCTCCTATCTCTCAGGTCATTTGCAGTTTGTGTTGGCAGGGGGGCAGAGATCAACCCCGAGGACCATCTCATGACCGTCGCCACGGGGACTTTTTATCTGGTCCACCTGATACACCTTTCTGGACCAGGATGCCTTACACACAGCCACTCATTCCCTCATCACCTCCCGGTTAGACTACTGTAATGCTCTCTACATGGGGCTCCTCTTGAGGAGCACCCGGAGGCTCCAGCTGGTCCAGAATGCAGCCACATGGGTTATATATAGTGACCATTCATATCTCTTGAAGGGGGTATGACACAGGCAAAGGATATCCTTGGCTGTTCTATAAATGGGCAGTAAATGGTGCCTTAGAAAAGTTTTTTTTTCTATCTTAAGAACCTCATAAACTGAAACCATTAAGTTAAATTCAGTAAGCAATTCTCAACTTGTGTAAGTTTTTCAACATTGGATAATACTCATTCCATTTCTGTATTCCACAGACATATTACATCTTTAGAAGTACTAAAAATGAAGTAGGAAACTTCTCGCACCTATCCATAAAGCCATTCAGATTGTGTGGGTCATTCTGCAGATGTTCCTATTAATAGTTAGTTAATATTAATCACTTAATTTTTCAAGTGATCAGTTTTCAATTGAGAACAATGGTGCTCCATGCAAAACTGTTTATCTAAACAAAATCCCAAATTAAGACTGTGATCCATTATATTCATGGAGCCATATATGAATTAGAGTAAATGTTTGTCCTATGGGAGCCAATTTGTGGTAGTGATTAAAGCACCAGGCTAGAAACCAGCAGGCTGTGAGTTGTATTCTTAACTTAGGTTTGAAGCTATCTGGGTAATTTTGTGCAGTCACCCTCTTGATCCTAAGAAGGAGACAAAATGTAAGATCAAGGCCATTTTGAAAGAGCCAATGGGTAAAATCACAGAGGGATATGGAGATTAAGGAAAAGACTCGACTCTGAAAAAAGACAAAGGCCTCCATTTGAAGCTATAGAGACTGCTAAATAAAGGCTCACAATAATAGCTATGAAGCTGAAGAGCTGCACTAGACAAGCAGAGGTCAAGAACATAAGTGCCCAATTCTCCAAAGACCATAAAGTATACTCTCAACTGCAGTGAAACCATAAAATAACAGAAGAGGCACCAACAGTAGAAACTGAACAATACTAGAAGAACATATAGGAGGAAAAGATGATCCATAATACCAGTATAAAGCTACTGCAGAACCTCAGAGGAGACCCCAACAACCTGCCAGAACAGGAACCAGTTACCATCACTATAGCAGACATCCAACAGTGAGTCAGGAACAGAGATGGTATTCAGCTGGTTTGGACCAGCTTAGGCCTACTGGTAGGGGAAATTTTGAGCAGTTTGAAGAACTGGCAAATACCACATCTGTCTGCCCCCATCTACCTGCTCTCATCCTGGACCTTTCCTGCCCTAAATTCCCTTGTTTTTTAGCTCACTGATTTGTGCAGCAGACCAGATTGCCATGCCTCAGCTGAGTGGTGACACTGAGGGTGGTCTTTGAGTGCTGCTCTGCTCCTGCATGAAACATGCTCTCATAGAACCAATTGCACCACCAGCTGGCCCCATCCAATCTGCCCCACCCTGCCCTATATATCTTGCCTTTGCCATGCAGCCCAGCTAATTTCCACACCTTGCCTCTGCTGCTCACCAAAGGCAACCCACTTGCCATTCGCCTTGGCCAGATCAGGGAACAGGGCCATCTCACTGGAACTATGACACTGGCCTTGGCCTGGAGCCTCCACCTGCTCACCATTTACCTCAGCTGAGTCAGGGAACATGCCATTCTCCCACTCCAGCCTTGCTCCGGGCCTCCACCTGCATCCCACCGCCCCTCTCTGGCTTCAAACTATGGTCCCTCAGGCTGAAGCAATTTATTCAGCCTGGGGCCTGCCACACTGGGCCAAAGGGCCATGGGGGAGGTGGCATGGGCACAAGGCAGGCAAAACAGTTTTGGAGCAGACTTGACAGTTCTTCTTACCTTTAAGAAGATTCATCTGGAAAGTGCTGCAGCGGAGATCTTGCAGTCCCCTTTTCCATCCCTTGCTGCCAAGACTTCGCTGGTGGAGATGCTCCATGTGTCAGTTGCTTCTCTCCACTGCTGTTCTTGTTGGGAGAGCAGAGTGCAATTGACCAGCTGTCAGCCGCTGTTTTGGTTCCTCTAAGTCTTATTCAGAAAGCACTACAGCTGAGAGAAACAGCATGGCTGCTGCTTCTCTGTGCCACAGTGCTTTCCAGATGGAACTTAGAAAACCCAAAGCGATGGCTTCCAGCAAGAGCAGCAGTGGAGAGAAGCAGCTGCTGCTCCAGAGAGCAGAGATGGAGGGGAGCAGAGATGGCCCCAAAAGGATGCTCGGTCGAGCCTCACTATCCAACCAAAGTGTGCATGCACGGAAGCGATGCGCATATGCATGCGTGCACACTCATATATTGACAGCAGCCAGGATGCCCAGTTTTGGAAAAGGGAAGAAATCCCAACAGAGCCTCAAAGAATTAGTAAAATATTGGAACATGCTGAGAGGGATGGAGTATCTTTAAAATCTACAGGAAAAGAAGATAC
>JANHFR010001674.1:485114-497741 GCA_032468015.1 Mimophis mahfalensis | reverse complement strand
GAGCTAACATGACTGGAAAAGGAATTCTGGGAGTTGAAGTCCACAAGTCATAAAAGAGCCAAGTTTGCCTACCCCTGACTTAGGCAGATTTTAAGGTTCTCTGATTTCGGGAAACAAGAACCACCTGGATTTCTGGAAAGTTCTTCATTGCTAGTAGGGTAATGTTACATACAGCACCTTGAAAGCTTGTCAATGCAATTTCCCCGCTATGCTTATATTTGGCATAGTTAAGGCAGAGTTGCTCTGAGTTTCTTTCTCACACTTTGACCTTTCCTAGGGTGGATGTGCCTCTTTTGCCACAGTTCTGTTTCCTCTTACATTTTCTTAGGAATCAGTAACATCAGAGAAAGTGACTCTAGATGGGAAGGAAAAGAAAGACGGGGAATCAACCAACTGTGGCCCTGATAGCTAATTCGGTGTAGTGATTAAGGTGTTAGCCTAGAAACCAGAAGACTACAGGTAGTCCTCTACTTACAATAATTCATTTAATGACCTTTCGAAGTTACAACAGCACTGAAAAAAAAAGACTTTTGACCACTTTTCACAGTTGTGACCTTTGTAGCATCCACATGATCATGTGATCAAAATTCGGATGCTTGGCAACTGGTTCATATTTATGAACGATGCTGTGTCCAAGGGCCATATGATCACCTTTTGTGACTTTCTGAAAGGCAAAGTCAATGGGAAAACCAGATTCACTTAACAACCAGACTTCTAATTTATCAACTGCGGTGATTTACTTAACAACCGAGGCAAGAAAAGTAGTAAAATGAGGCAAAATTCACTTAACAAATGTCTCACTTAAAAATAGGAATTTTGGTCTCGTGATCGTAAGTCATACTGTGATCTATGCTCTTGCCTTAGGCATGAAAGACAATTTGGTGACCTGGGGCCAGTTAACTCTCTCTCAGCCCATCCCACCTCACAGAATTGTTGTTCGAAGACAATAGAAGAAAGGTTATTATTACATAGGATTGCCATCTTGAGTTATTTATTAAAATATAATAAAGGTAAGATAAAATTCAAATATGTACATACCTTACAGCAGGGATGCCCAACATTGGCAACTTCAAGACTTGTGGACTTCAACCCCCAGTTTTACTAAGCAAGGACACTCCTGCTTACGGTAAATTTTGTGAGGACAGCAACACCGTCCAACCCTAATGCTGAGGTATATTAAATGCAGGCTGTAGTAGTGGTTGTTGTTTTATTAATGTTGTTTTATTTTCCTCCTGATTCAGAGATGGAAAAAAGAACTTGTTAATGCAGCCTGGGGAAGAGCCAATGTCAGAATAATTTATTTCATATTGCAAAGACAGTGCAGATCATTCAGAACTTGAGTACTTTTCATCTGCCTGAATTACTGCAAACTTGACTAATATTCATGAAGATTAATACATCTAATTCCGGCTCCCTTGGGTCCTGTCCTAAAAATCTTTGAATGAAGATTTGCAAGTTAGTTAAACACTTGTATCTCAGTTTTATTGTTTTACAAAAACTTTATAAATGTTTCAATTCTATCATGACATTGGGAATTGCGAAACTTCCCTGTGCTCAGTTGAAACAGGAGGCATTCAAAGGAATGTGATTGCCTCAGTGCTTGTTGAAATGGTTAGCATTTATTGAAATGTGGTCTTCCAGGAGAAGTAATAAAGCTGTTCTGGAGGGAAGTTCCTACATTGTCAGAATGAGGGTCGATGCTAATATGTATTTTATGGCCACACGGGTTGTGACGGGGGTGTCCCAACACTTCCATGTTACACCCCTCCTGCGCGAGCTGCATTGGCTTCCGATTGCCCTCCGGGTGAGATTCAAGGTGCTGGTGATTACCTATAAAGCCTTACATGGCTTAGGTCCGGGGTACTTGCGGGAACATCTGCGGCCAGCAACAGTTTCCCATCGCCCAGTGTGTTCCCACAGAGAGGGCCTCCTCAGGGTGCCAACAGCCAGACAATGCCGGCTGGCGGCCCCCAAGGGGAGAGCCTTCTCTGCTTGCACCCACCCTGTGGAACCAACTTCCCTTGGAGCTCCGGTTGGCTCCTGACCTCCACTCCTTCCGTCGCAACTTGAAAATATTTTTATTCCAGCAAGCTGGCCTGCATTGAAGGGGGATTTTTATGGTTTTGATTGGTTTTAATCTAAATTTTATTCCACATTTATCATTATGGGATTGTTGGTTTAATTCATTTTTAAGTTTTGTATGTTTTATTGTTGTAGGCTGCCCTGAGTCCTGCGGGAGATAGGGCGGCATATAAATCCCATAATAAATAATAAATAAATATTTTTTTCCCCATCCTGGACACAGGATCTATGCACAATTTTCATACAAAGCGTAGTAAGAAAAGCTGTTATCCAATATCTTGAGGCACCAGCCAGCCTGAAGACAGCAGATGGAGCTTGTGTTTCCTGCCCTGTTCTCCTTGGGAAAATGTGCTGGGTGCTAGTTTCCACCATGATCTCTTAAGACCTAAAGAAAGTCACAGAGCAGCAGCTGCTGCTGTCAACCTGGCCCAATCACAACCTTGAATGCTCCTTGGAAGAAGGATGCTCCTATGGGTCATCAGATCCAGCCATTACATTGCACAGCAATGTCCCCTAAAACATTGTAACAGTGAAAGATATTTAGCAACGATTCCATAAAGAAAGTATATTTATATATCTTTCCTTTGGCTTTAAGTTAAAAATGTGGCATATGTGTTTAGAGGGGCTTCATAGCAATTTGTGTTTTAAACACTACTCTTGAGACGTACATTTTGTCAAATTGTGGGCATTGCAGATGTAATTGCAGCTGGCACTTGAAATATAACAGATCACTTAATAAATGTTCAAAATTTACAGCCAGCACATCAAAATTGCATATGAGTCTATTTCAAAATTATGATCACTCCAACACCCTGTGGTCTTTGCCTTCATGACCAACCCCAAAGATACTGCAGCATCCCTGCGTCTCTTCCCCATCCCACCCCCTGGGACACTGCAGTACTTGGTCCTGCTTCCTGCATGCCCCACATGCCATGTACACCACCCATCTTTTGAAACTCTCTGGATTTCATATTGGGGAAGGAGGGCAGGCCAAATGCAGCCACCATTTTGTCCCACCTCCTTGCGGGCAGGGACAAAAGGACATCCTCCAGACAAACTGCTTGATTTTGCTGCCTTAATGAGGTCTGCAAGTGCTGCAGAAGCTTCTGAATGCTGCAGAAAAGTTTTACTGTGCTGTGTAGGACCTGATAAGACAGCATCACAAAGCAGTTTGTTTGGGGGCTGCCATATTCATTCCGTCCCCAATGCAGGCATCATTTTGTGGGTAAGACAAAATGGTAGCCACTTTCAGAACTGCACCATGCGGTCACACAAAAATGTAATCTATTCCAGTGCTCTGAAAGGCCTTGAAGCTCTTCAGAAGATGACCTGGTGGGTGGGAATTGGGCCTTAGGCCTGGTGAGACCTGGTGGGAGTTGGAAAAAGCCTGTGGGAACTTAGTGGAAATGTTAAAAGGTTTTTTTGTGTGGGGCGTACCCAAGTGGCAGAAAGCAGAGCACAGGGCATCTTAGGATGGCGGGGGGGAAGCCTTGGGAGGGTCAGGGCAGGTGGGCCTGTGCCTGTGCTAGGCCTTCAAGGGCCTCCTCCACCCCCGAGGCTCCCTCTGCTCCACTTAATGATCCAAGAATTCATTTAACAATTCATAGGGGAGACCAAGGATGAGGAGAGTCAGATGTTTCACGTAACTACCACAACATTTAACCATAACAGGCAGGCTCCATACGATTGTGTCTCAAGGACGTCCTACGATATAAGATTAAAATGAAAATATGACTACACTTGTCAATATTTCATTTAAAAATATAACACTTGAGAAAGCAAATTCCATTAAAGCATTTCAAAGCCCCTGGGCCACATCCGGCCCTTTCCAGCCCTCATGAGGTCAATCAGAAATTAGAAACCAAACATAAATAAGTCTATGCACACAATACAGCTGCGTAGCTTTTATTTTGAAGGTGACTGCTATTTTTTCCCCCCAGTTTATGTATGTGTGTGCATGCATACCTACGTGCCTTCATAGCCTATTGGTTTGACCAACAGTCCCAGTTTCTCATGTGACTCCTTGGAAAGGTTGGTTAAGGATTATATCTCCCATTGATAAAGCACTATATTGTGCCCCAAAATTTGGGCCCCTTTGATCATGCAGTTTTTAATACGTCCATCTTCTATATTCATTTTCAATAAAAGAGTGTAATTTATTTATTTATTACATTTATATGCCACCCATCTCACTATCACTGGGTGGCTGCTAGATTTTAGCAATAACATGTTCATCGTTTAGTGCACAAATACAATTCAAAATACGTTTTCTCATTTGTAAAATCATAATTCTTGTTGTCCAATTTAAAATTTTATGTCCACTGAACATGACCAAACCATTGACAAGTGTGACTTTCCATTTCCAGTTGTTCTCTTGATTTATATCTATTTCAAACTCAGTTTGCCACCTAATGAAGTCATTATTAAAATCTACATTAATCTTTATCATACCATAAATATCTAGCCACCCAAATGTCAAGTTATATATCTTTCCAACTCTAATAATCTCCTATTTCTCAGAGTTACCCAATATGTTCATTCATGTCTTGTTACCTTCTGTATCTGACATGGTTTAATTAAATTGCTGTTGACACATATTCTTACCTTCTGAGACCACGTGACTCTCCTTTCCTTTTCAGGCATCATCAGATTATATTGGTGACTTACGTTCACACCAGACTTGCTACTACCACTTATTACCCAGCTGTGAAGAGGGCTTCCTTTTATATAACAATGTGCTAAACAACTTTTGACTTGCTACCACGCCTTAATGGGCTCTGCTGCCAAATAGATGCAAGGAAGGTCCTTTGCATTGTTTAAGGGGGAAAGTTGATTTGTGAGGAAGCAAAATCTATTAAATAAAATTGAGTATTTCATGTAGGATTGAGGAAAACTTGAGCATAGTTAGGAAATGTTGGTTTTTCTTTTTCTTTTGCCTAAATAGTTACAATCTCTTGATGTCCCCCCCCCCCCCTTTTTTTGTGTGTGTCGTAGGTGGAACTGTAAATAGTTTCTAAGAGAACTGGAGGTGGCTTTGTTCATGATGCAAACATTCCTTTTTCTTCCCTGATTTAAACAAATGGTGTGAAATGTTTATCAGGGAAGACACAAGAGCAATGTTATGTTTGATACCACTTTTCAGTGAGTGGAACGTATTACATTTATCCTTTTGGCTGTGTTCTTTTGAAAAAAGTTTCTTTCCCTCCCATACATTTTTCTTTATCTGTCATTGGAGTAAACAGTCTTTGCTCTCTCTGTCTGATTCTCTGTTATGTGGTTTTTATGGAGATTATCACTGAGAAGCTAGATGTTGTTGGCTAGACTATATTTATCTGTTTTCTCAAGTACCTGTATCCTTGCCTTTTTGTCTCCTCTGACAGAGCAGTTAGGACATGTGTCTGTAGTGCAGTCTTCACACAAATGTGGATTGCTAAATATAAGAGGGGCTGGAATAATGGCTCAGGATTCTGAGGATCTGTGAATATGTATCTGATCGCTTATTATACTTCTTTAGAACCAAAGTCTGCAGGTATAGAACCTAAAGTATGCTATACAGTTGAACTGCAGATGTTTAGTTCTGGTGAAATATTTGCATAAACAATGTGCCTAGAGGCTGTAAAAGACTAATGCAATGTTTTGGTTGATCAAATGTCTGTGTTTTGAATATATCCAAAGTTAACGCTTGCTATATATTGCTATCAGTAGAACATGATCATTAAGTTAATCACAATTATGAGTTCAGATCATAAATGAAGAAACATTTATGTACATGTAAACCATTCCTCTAATTAATGGCTAGGTAATAGTCACACTGTTGCTGATTTTATAAGCCTAAAAAAAGAATTTTAAAAGGCATTTCCTCCGTTGAATTTGGTGAATTGTGAGGTTGCACAATTATATTTTGGTTGTTCATACATAACATCTCACACCATTTTATGAATAAATTCATTGTGAATCATTCCATGTGGGAAAGCCATTTAATATATATGACATACAATAATTTCGCATATATTACTCATCTCAAGTTTTTCTTCCATGTTTATTTCTATTACTGCAATCCTTTGTATGAGGCAAAGGTCTTTTAAAAGAAAAGAAATACAGGATTTTGGAATAATTATAGAAAGGACAATAGCTTGTACAATTGTAGGACTTGCCTCCTTCCATTCAACATATATTTGGTGAGGTAGCTTAATCAACAGTACAAAGAACAGCAATAGTAATTGTTGTCACATTTCAAATGAAGCAAGTGTTTTTTGTCTTTAAGATGACCTTCCTTAAATAGTACCAAAGGCCATGTTAGCTGGAAATCACAGGACCTGATTGAATCTTTACACATTTGTTGGTCACCTGGGAGGGAAGGCTACAGAAAGCTCATTAACAGTTTGGAAGTGGAATAGATGTAGTACCCACCACTTCTCAAGTAGATCAGCTCAGTGATAATCACTGCATTTTGTAATTTTATCCCAGTCTCACTTTTACCTTCCAACATGTCACATGTCTTGATATTGTTTGATAAGAAATGAGATGGAAGAGTTGAACCATTATTGAGATCAACAATGTGGTTTAAAAATTGGTAGAAATATCTCACATATACTGGGAATAAACAGAAAAATTAACACACAGCACTTGTTAGGTGGAAAAAGTATTTCATAAAACAGGTCCAGAATAAATTAGGATCTCAAAGAAATATGTAGTATTCAGAGATCTGTACAGTCCACCCTGACCTTTGTCTGGGTCCTTAGCTATGAAGGAAGTCAATGTCACCTCAACTTTAAATGGCAGTTGTAAACTTGAGAATATTAGATCACCCAAAGACATTTACAGGAGGAATCGTATATTATATTAATCTACAGTATCCCAAAATCAGTGTTTAGTGCTATGAAGATCTATAAGCTAATCATCAGATAGCTCATACAATAGTTTGCATGTGTTTTACTGTAGATCTTTCTTTGATTAATTTCAAAGTAACGCATGTGCAATTTAATTCTCATATGTGGAATTCTAGAGTTCTTTTTTTAAAAGTAGAATTTCAGCCATAGGGGTATCAATTTTTGCCTTACATGCTAATAGACATGGAGAAATAGCTTAATGATCTGCGTAAATGGTCACACATATTTGCCCACTACAATCTTGTGATTGTATTTTGGGCTCTTGGCAAACTATTCACATTTATGACCAGTTGTCACATGCCTTGCAATCATGTGATCAATATTTTCAGTCTTCTCTGCCAGCTTCCCTGGAAAGCCAATGGCGGGGAAGGCTGTAAGTGGAGGAGATGGAGGATTTGAGATCTGTTCCCCCAGTGCTGTGAGATTTCCCCTTCTCCCTGTGCAGATACACACATTCACTACGCTTTCTCCCTCCCCAAACGGTAGAGAATGAAGGCAAATGCCAGCCTTGTGAAAAGCTTAGATTTTTCAAATTTTCCCTGAGGAGAAATCCCTTCTGCTGAACGAAAGAACCGCAAATTTGGTGAAAATGCTAGCAACACCAGTTGTTCTTGCAATCACTTGGAAGACCCCTTCTCCAAACGGCATGATTTGAAGAAGGAACTTTCCAAACCATCATGAGAATAGGGCCCACTTGCAGGGTGGACCAAGTGGTTGTTTGTAGTCGGCAGCTGTAGAACAATGCAAAGGCACGTGGACCTGGATGTAAATGAGGTGAGAAGAGGTCCTGGGCCTCTGGTAGGAGGCTCAGGCGCTTCCCTCACCCCATCATGCCTGGAAGTCTAGACCCTCTTCCAGTGCACAGTTTAACAACCTGCACAGTTAGTTAATGACCACAATTGGCAGAGCTACCATAGGATTCCAGTCATTGAGAGAATATCACACTTAATGATTTCCAACAACTGGGTCCAATTGTGGTAATAAGTGGAGGACTACCTATAGTAAGTTAAATTTAAGTGTTCTCCTTTCATTGTAATCTGTAGTTCTTTCTAGTTCTAGTGTCCAATCTTCCAAATCTCATCCTCTCATTTCAAAATAAAAGCACTTTCCCATGGGAAGAATTCTTACAGTTAATTCCAAACTCTTAACTTTAAATCCATCTGGACCCCTTAGTCCAAGGGTCGGCAAACGTTTTCACTCAAAGAGCCACTTGGGTCCGTTTCCCACAGAAAACAAAACCCTGGGGGGGCCCCACAAAACCTGGGTGGGCGTGGCCAACTTGATGACACGCCCACCCAGTCACCCCTCAGTGGTTCTGGCCAGTTCAATCCTCTCTGTATCTCCCTTTCTCCCCTCCATCTCTCTATCTGCCTCTATCCCACTTTCCTTCCTCTCTGTATCTCTCCCCCTCTCCCTATCTTCCCCTTTCTCTCCCCGTGTGTCTGTGTGTCTGTGTGTCTGTGTGTGTTTCTCGTGCGCGTTCTCTGTCTCTACGTCTCCTCTCTCTCTTGGAAAGGGGAGGCTGGGCCAAGCCAGGTAAGCTCTGCTTGTGGCTTTTCACTACTCCTTTTTCTTTCATTTTGGAACTCAAGGCTGGCTGAGGAACAAGGAGGAGCTATCGCGGAGGCTTCCCTCCTTTCCCCACTCTCACGGCCCCCCTGGCTGGCTTTGGTGGGGCTGGGAGCATGCGCACATGCGGGGAGAAGTTTCTCAAAACCGAGTGGCTGGACTTGCACACAGCGGGCGGCGGCTCGTTTGAGGAAGGTCTCCCCATACATGTGCATCCTCCTGCCCCCGCAACAGCTGGCCAGGGGGTTGCGAAAAAAGGGAGAGGAGAGAAGCCTCTGCGGCGGCTCCTGCTTGTTCCTCAGCCAGCCTGGAGTTCCAAAAAGAAGAAAGAAAAGGAGTAACGAAGAGCCACAAGCAGAGCTTGCCGGCTTGGCTCAGCATTGGCTTTCCGAGAGAGAGAAGAGATGTAGAGACAGAGCGTGCACGGCAAGAGAGAAACACAGGCGAGGCCGGGAAGGCCAAGGGTCAGGGCCAGCCAGTGATGGGTCAGGGAGCCACAGTTGAGGCTCCGAAGAGCCTCATGTGGCTCGCGAGCCGCAGTTTGCCGACCCCTGCCTTAGTCCACTTGTAACTTCCAGAATCATCCTTTTGTTGTTTATTCCAATTTTTAAAGTCTTTAAACTTGTACAGTATTTAAAAGGTTTGGGTTTTTTTTGCTAAGAATTGAAGGATCTCCACCCACATGTTATAAAACCTATGGATCCAAAGTTTCCTCATAGTTGAAAAGCCATTAACAAGCAATATCTAAAAGTGATTGGGGAAGGGAGCAAAGCATGTTGTTTTGCATTGTTGTTCCTTGCCAGGAGCAATTGTGTAGATCCCTTGTGACCAATTTCTGAATTCTTGTCTGGAGAAGAATTATGAAGAGCCAGCCTAATCTCTAGTTCTTCATTCAGCACGGTCATCGGCTACGCTTCTTCAGTTCGACTTTTCTTCTCCGGAAGTCAAATCATATGTATTTTCAAATATGGACTAACTGCAAAGAAAGGATAAGTGGCTTGTTTGAGAAATGTGAGACTCAGGAGGATAGATTAAAGAAATCAATAATGTAATAAATGGGATGGGAAAATGGATGGGTTGAAAATTACTTTTCAATCTTTAAAAAAACACAGAGAAATATTCTAGCTTGGTATTTAATAAAAAGATGTGCTTCTGTCTTATGCTGAGTTATGGAAGTGGCTCTGTGTCTTATTTTTCTGCAAAAGGACATATCTTCTTTTTGAAGTTTATTCATGTGTCTCAGAGATAAAGACATTTAAAATGAGCAGTTATACCATATCACTGTAACCATTTTAGCTCCAGTTCTCTAATACATGCTTATAACCATGTACATATGCAGTATTGAGAGAAGGATAAATAAATACCTAGGGTTATTTTATTGGGAGAAAAAAAATGTTATGCAATGCCAATTATTAATATCGTGGAAATCACCTTCTATGTTATGACTGTATATGATGGATGTTTTATTTATGTTATTGCAGACTCAAAATTCTGGCACTGATCTGGCGATATTCAAAAGGGATAGGTAGGTAGATAGGTTAGCAGTCAGACAAACAAGAGAAGCAGAATGACCAGTCTCCTCTCCCATTACACCAGATAGGAAGATTCAAAAGATAAAATGCCTCCTGTAATAAAAGACAATTTCTGATCAAAACAACTACGCAAAAACATTTTGAATTATGCAAAACAACTACCGGTATGTATCTGAAAGAAAACAGTCCCTTTTGACTTATGTCTGGTATCAAACATCCCCAATATGCATATTTTTTGCAAAGACCCCTCCCCAAAATAGCTGTTCTGCTTTTTTGCCCACACCTAGGGCAAAAAAAGAGTACCCCAAATCTCTTGCTACAGACCTATGGTGATTATGATTTAAGACTTACTTCTAAATGCATTTTGAAATTACTTTTAAGAATAATTGGTTTGCATCCATTTTGGTCAGAAAGCGATAGTCCCGAATAATATCCATTTTAAGGAATAACTTACCCCACAGATTTCTGTAGTTAACATAGTCATGTCTTATAGGAGAAGGCAAAGCCATGCCCTTTAGATCAGAATGAAATGCATTCAGAGAACATCTCAAGGTTTCTTTAAAGTTTATGCTGATATCTTTACATTTGACAATGACAGCTTTGTAGGGAGGCGTGCAGACTGCTCTGTTGAGCCCTTCAATTCTCTCCTGCTTGCTGCTAAGCGAATCCTTGGGATTTGGATCGCTAGTTTACCATTCTCTTTGTACATTTTTCTCACATCTAGCTAGGAAAGAAAATGTAACTAGTGGCGCTTTCTTTTGTGTTTGTCCCCTGAGTGACAAAGAAGTGCCTTTCCATCATTAGTGTTTTATTAAAATACACACAGATTTACCTATGTACCTCATAACTTGCAAATGATATTTGGCTGCTTTCTTCATGTGGGAGGCTTCATAAGTACTCAGCCTCGCAGCTGGTTTCATTGATCCCTTTTTCTCCAATGCCTGCCTCTTTGCAGCTGGTCATTTTGGTTGCTGACAGGGGATTGTGTGATGGCAGGCAGCTTTTCTTTCATAACTATGTGTTGATGTTGGCTATCGATCAAGCAGTGAGCCAAATTTCAGCTTGGGAGTGAGGTCATTTTATTTTTCCTCTCATTTCCTTTCCTGTCAAGTCCATGCATGTATCTAAGAATCTAGGGCAAATATCACAGTTCCGCAAAGAAATCTTTTCTGCTGATGATTTGCATCATTCCTCTTTCTGCTCAAAATGAAAAATAATATACACTTCTGCTTACTGTGTATCCATCCATACTCTTAATTTGCATGCAATGATGGAGTAGAAAAAGAAGGTGTGGCTTTATAAAGAAGCTGTAAAAAGCTTTATATATCATCTGATTTAATCTCATTGCAGAATACTAGTTTTTAATAGGTTTCAAAGAAGCTGTTCCATTATATGAAATGGTAAGCTGCATTGAAAATATCCTGAAGGAAAGGAGGAATGTAAATATAACAAACAAACAATTTTCTCTTTTAATTAACATGAGTAGAAGACAGGATAAATGTTTTAGTTAAGTAACAGGTTTGCTACTACTATTTACCATTTACTAAGATTAATTCTTCCAAGGAGCTGGGGTGTGTATGTTGAGATAATATTTAAATTGCTTTTCTGTAACCAGGGTACAGAAAAGCAGTTTAAATATGCTGTTTGAGGAGTATGTAAGGCATCCATGTTTTTTAGAAGGCCTGATGGAAAACATGTTGCGATTTTGATTTATATCATCTTGATTTAAAAGCATTTCTGTGTTTGAATGGAGGTTGTATTACTCATTCCTTTTGGCTTCAGTTTATGTATAATCGGTTGAAAAGTGAATTTTCAGCTAAAATGCCATCTTTGCTATTGGCAATGTGGTTCTACCTCAGTGGAGTCAAACTCAATTTCATTGAGGGCTGCATCGGGGGGGGGGGGCTTAACCTTGTGGGGCTGGGGTGGGCATGGCCAGCATGATGTCACTCGTGTTGGGAGTGCCTGTGGTGGCCCCAGCGCTCTGCCAGCAAAAATGGAGCTCAGGAGGACCATACGCAGCCCTCCGTGCCCCATTTTCAGCTGTGACAGCCTCTTGCAGCCCTCTGCCAGTGAAAATGGAGCTCAGGGGTAGCTGCCTGTGGCCATCATGGCCCTCCCAAACTCTGCTTTCGCTGACAAAGGCACCGTAGGCTGATCCTTTGCTTTTTCCAAGGCGGCCCGTGGACCAAATCTAAGCATCACTGCAATGGTATATTTCCCCACAAGAGAAGAAGCTTAAGTATATTACTCTTTCTCTCTCTTCTGAATACGCATTCATATTGGCCAAAGTGACTGACTGCCCTGTTTGTTGAGGTGACAGGGAAGAAGTAGAATTTCATACATGAAGGTAAGTGCTGGCTCCCTCTGTGTACTAGTAATTTCTTACCAACTTTTTTCTCAGATGAGTTAGGAGAATGGAAATCATTTTTGTTCCAGAAGCCTGTTGCATTAAACCAATTGTGATCTTTTAATTGTGATTAGTTTCAGGGGTGGGCTTCAAAAATTTGAGCAAAGGGTTTGCTGCCCTGTTGCTGGGTGGGCGTGGCCTAGTT